>JAFIRS010008047.1:0-19922 GCA_018342105.1 Gonioctena quinquepunctata
TGTGTATCTGCCCGGAAAGTGTGTCTAAAGAAGCATGACCTCCCCAAGAGAGTTCCACAACTCCCAACCTTATTTCCAGGTCTTTGGCTTTGTTGATCCTTGATGCCTCCGAAGCACTACTGATGCTCTGGCAGTATACAGCAATGTTAAAATGCGCCCAAGCTTTCCCTCTAGCTCTTCCTATACCAACAATTGGTCTGGCTGTTGCCTTTTTGTGTGAACAGTATGTGTCGATGGCCCGCTGAATTTAATCTCTATTCTTCTTTCAAATATTTAATTTGCACAGCAATAATTCTGCTTGGATATCTTTTCGTTAATGTCCACGTCCCACTGCTATGTAATGTGGTCGGTCCAACACTTTTTTAATGATTTCCGTTTTTAACTATTTTGAAACCTCCTGCTTCCCGAAGAAAGACGTTTGAGCATGTTTTATAGTTTTTCTGTATTTGTTTTTTTCGGCATCTTCCTTGTTCTTTGTTATAAACCCTAAATACTTTTTCCTCCTGTTCTATTTCTTTTCCGCTTAGCATTATCTGATGTATTCTATCTTCCGCAGTTACTAGTTACTATCTTACTTTTACATCTATATTAATTCTCATGTGTATCCCAAGCAGCTCGCTATTTAGCACCTCTGTTATATTTTAAGTTTACCAATGCAGCAAACATAAGTTACGTTATTTCCGTTTCTTTCATTATCCATGTTCTTATCTTCAATCGGTATATCCAATTTTATCTCAAAAACTGGAGGGACTCAACAGACATCCTGTTTGACCCCTATTTGAGTTGTAAATTGCGTTGACTCTACATTATTTGTTCTTATTATATTACTGTTGTTCTAATACATATCCTCCACTTATTCGATTATTCCTTTTTTCTATTCCTCTTTTTTTTCCATTATTTCCCAACCCTAATGTTCCCTATTCTATTAGGAGGTGTATAGTCCATTCAATATGAATTGCAGAAGCTGTTTCTATAGAGAGCAAATGAAAACTCACTCCCGATCGCCAAGTTTTGAGGACTTATTTAAGGAAGCTTCTTCGTAAGTTTGAAACAACGGGTAGTATTAATGATGCAAAACGATTTGGCAGGCCACAAATTTCTGATGAGAAAAAAATTGATATACTGGCAGAAGTAATAGTTAATCCTACTTCTTCAACAACTCACGTTGCATCTACCTGTGAAGTCAGTCGAAGTACAGTACACAGGGTGTTGAAAAAAAAAACTAATTTCATGCATACAAATTAAAAATGGTTCATCAACTCTCAGGCGACGACCCAGACCGAAGACTAGAATTTTGTGAAAATATGGAAACAAAAATTAACCAACAGCCAGACTATGTCAAAACAATTTGTTTTAGTGACGAAAGTACTTTCTATCTAAATGGAAATGTAAATACACAGAATGTGAGGTATAGGAGTGACGCAAATCCTCACCTGTTTCGTGAAACACATACCCAATTTCCCCAGAAGGTGAATGTTTGGGCAGGTATCCTGGGAAACCACATCGTTGGGCCTCTTTTTTTAAATACTAATTTAACTGGTGAGGTTTATTTGGAGCTGTTGCAAAACGCAATAGAACCGTTAATCCTTGAAATTTTGGAAGATAATCCAGATGAATTCGGCAATTTGGAAATAACATTCCAACAGGATGGTGCTCCTCCACACTATTACTTTGCAGTAAGACGGTATTTGGATGAGGAGTATCGTGGTAGGTGGATTGGACGACGAGGTTCAACGGAATGGCCAGCTCGATCACCGGACCTCACACCTCTGGATTTTTTTCTGTGAGGGTCCCTTAAATCGAAGGTTTATGCCACTGAACCTGACAATATTGACGTTTTAAAACAACGTATTGTTGCAGAATGTGAGGCTGTTTCCGCAAAAGTACGAGAAGAGTTTAAAAATAGGATATTTCACTGGCAGGAAGTAAATGGAGGTCACTCCGAGCAATTTCTTTAAGTAGATACTGATTCTTAAATCTGTAATCAATATCATACGGAATGGAATTTAAATTTTAATTTTTACTAATGAGCCATTAAAACTGCCATAAACACAAACAAAATTAGTATCATTGAATAGGTTTTTTCGATACCTTTTAAAAGAGGTGTCGCTTGCCGTAGGGTTCCATTTGAAATTATTGGTCACAATGGCCTTGTGACGTCATCTTTGACGATTTCGTCATCTATCATCACTAGTAGGGAAGTTTACAACCTTTAATATTTAGTTTCCAAATTTCACTTGTTTATGTATAATCGTTCCAAAAATAAGAGGTGGAGGGGTTTTGAGAAGCACCGTATAAGGATTTTCTTAGAAATATCAGTATACAGCTTTGAAGAATATTTTTTTATCGCTACCTCCCGAACTACGATGTTCCAGTAGGTCCAAAGCGATAATCGCGCCCCACCACAGCGTTTGACAGTTCAAGCTGTTAACACCCAGCCATCTTTCCATTTGAATAATGTCCATGGTTCTTGTGTCCGTATTCATGTATAATTTGACAGACTGAAAATAGTCTCTCAACAGCACGAAATAAAGGATATTTTTCAAAGGAGCTTCTCGCTTCAAGCTCGGTGTGTGGCCGAATTCTTATTGGTAACGTTGAACTTCGCGGTTGAGAAATGCTAATTAGAAGTATGCGAAGATAAAAGCAGCCATATAGGTCATTACCAAGTGGAGGAACTGTTAAATAGAAATATTCATAAGAACTAGAACTCTAATGTCAACGAAATAAAATAGTACATACCCGAATAGAAGTGGTAATATCAACGAATCTCTCTGATCGAGTTGATTTTGATGAAAACAATTATTATTTATTCAAATATATAGTGCGGCTTTTTATAGACGTAAAACAATGGGACAATAACCGTTTTGCATGAATCACCGATACTACTTTTTGAAATGGAAGACATTGTGATTGCTCGATAGATGCCGCGGGAGGGCACATCAACTTAAAAATTTCAAATAACCTAGGAGGTCAGGTAGCACATCGTTGAAAATATAATTAAAATAATAATAATAATAATAATCTTTATTCAGTACAGTTAAAATGGTATACTGAAATGGCGAAGTTCATCTGTTGCTGGGCGCAAGGTGATGGTCTTCCACTCAACCAATGGTCTTCCACTCAACCAAATTCAATTCTCTTTTCAACCATCTTATATTTTTCCAATTTCGTTAATACGTTTTTTCACAATATGCATTTGCACTGTCAAGTACAAGTGCGGATCTGAATGGTACCCTTATCTCGATAACTTTAGTACACCAACAATGGGACAGAAACTATTTTGAAAGGTATTACCGATCCAACTTTTTGTGAGAAGATACATAACAAATACTCGAGAGAGGGCGCTAGGGGCACATCAACTTAAAAATTTCGAAAGGCATAGAGGTCGAGTTGCACATCGTTGAAAAGGTAATTCAATTTTACTCTCAACCATGATTGTTCTACAAAATTACAATTGCGATGAGTAACACGAAATACGGTCAATAGAGGAGAATTCATGACTTGAATAATTTTTCATTTTCGAATTCGTTTCAAAGCTTATACCATGAGTCGAAAATAATAGTCAGTGACGTCAGTCGCTAGTTCAGAAACAACACAATAAGAGCGGCAAAATAATATTATATTTTACAATAAAAATCTATTGTATCCCATATCTATAATAAGGATATGCCGCTTGTTTTGAATGCAGACACAGCGCACCGGTGCCAAATTTATAAAAAACCGCATTTATACTTATAGAACAAGTAACAGTAGAGTCACAAACGATTACCTGTAAACCTGTTACAAAATTTCTTGGCTTGCATATTGACAGCAGCTTGAAGTTTGAAACTCACATAACATCTCTCAGAAAAAAGTTATCTTCAGGTTTTATATTATTAATGTTATCTCCCGCGAACTTGGACTTCCAGCCTCACTCACTGCCTACTACTCATTATTTGAATCCCACTTACGGTATGGAATTCCATTCTGGGGTACTTGTAGCCAGGGTCTCTTGCAAAGTATATTCGTATTACAGACACGAGCTCTGCGAGTTATATTCAAAGTTAAGATGCGAGAATCATGTAAGCCTATTTTTTCCGGATACAAAATATTAACCCTATTCGAATTATTTATTCTAGAGACAGTCTGTTTGTTACATAAATACGGAGATAGGTTCGTGAATGCCCATGTAGAAAGGCACACTCGTCAGGAGAAGAAAGTTGTTCTTCCGTTTTCCACTTCCACCCTGATGAAACAATCCTGATTTACAGAAGCAAACAAATTTATAATCATTTACCCAAGGTACTAACAGACATAAATAACATAAAGCAATTTAGAAAATATGTTAAGAAACTTCTCATAGGAAAATGCTTCTACTCTCTAGAGGAATACTTAGCATATGAGTTTTAGTCTTTCTGTGAACTGTGAGATGCGGAGAGCGGTTTATTCATACTTTTAATGTGTGTTGTTCGTCATTACTTTTTATATTTTACCGTGTGACTGTTTAAAAAAAATCTTACTATATTACAATTTAAATAAGATGATGTAAATAACTTTTAATACACATACCACAAATGTATGAACTTTGTCGACAAAATGTAAAATTTTAGTCAATAAAGCTTATCTACTTGACATTTCGAAAGCATATTGTGAAAAAACGTATGGACAAAATTTAAAAAAAATAGATGGCTGGAAAGAGAATCGAATTAACTTTTCAACGATGTGCCACTTGACCCCCTATGATATTTGAAATTTTTAAGTTGAAGTGCTCGCCTGCGCCATCTATCGAGCAATCACAATGTCTTTTATTTCAAAAATTAGTGTAGGTGATATCATTCAAAATGGTTTTGGTCCCATTGTTCTACGTCGAACCGTTCAAAAGATAACAGAGGGGGGGAGTGGGCTATAAAAAACGCACTGTATAGAGATCACGCGAAAGAGGCAAAAGTCAGAAGTTAGTTAGGGTTTTTTAATTTTGAATTGACGTGTTGTATGATATAGAATGTTACTCGTAAAGAAATTGAGTTCATAACATTTCTTTTTGTTAACCGACGAAACCAAAAAGGAGGAGGTTCTCTAGTCGACGCATATATTTTTTTTTTACTTTTATTTAATGTATGATCACCCATAACTTTTTACTGAGACGTCCGATTCCGATAATTCTTTTTTCAATTGTGCCTTTTAGGAATTTCTTTCGTTCGGGAATTTTTTAACCAGTTTTTTCCTGAATTGTCTAATAATATCTCTTTTAAATTTTTGTACGTGGCTTCCTTTTTGTAACTTTTTTCAATCTCCTCCAAACTTGTTATCCTCTCTCATGGCAAAACACATCTTTTTTATTTTCTCACAGATTTTTGATTTTTGGGTCACTTCCTACCTACTTATTTGTTATTCTAATTACTACTAATGATTTTATGAATGAAAGCTAATTCTAAATCATACTATTTACAAATTGGTATAAAATTATATTTTTACAATTTCTGCTATCACATCTTTCATATATCATCACTTTTCCCACACAAACTCTTTCGATATCCCATTGGTGGGTTTCCTGTTGATGTGAATTGTCATACAGGATGTTCAAAACTTATATATCAGTTGACCTTACTTTAAATTCAATGTTTTCTATAAATTTGAATTTTGACATGATTTAACTGTAGATTTTTATTAGATATTTCGTTGGTCACATACTTTTGATAATAGAACTACTTCAGGACTGCCCTCTTGATACATATGCACCGACAAGAGCATAGTATAATATTCTATAATAATAGTGGGTGTACTTCGAAGGATTTGAATTTGAAAGATGAAATCCACCCCTGTGGGTAGCAACATGAAGGATATTAAGCACTCACCCTCTGAATTCTGGTCCGTTAACCGATTCTATCAGGCATAACTTTGTACTGGGTTCTTCGATTTGGATGATTCTTTTTTTATTAGATAGGGTATACCTCATAGTTGATCATATTTGGATTTCGAATGGAATTATCCACCCCAAAGGGTAGAAAAATGGGGAATATTTGATTTTTCACTTGTGAACATTGGCACACATATGTAGTTGACAATGACAGATCGCTAATGTCATTATTTTTGTTCTCCTACATCCGTCACAATAATTATATTTTATGAGACGATGGAATGATATACAAAGTAATGAAATAAACTAACCAGAACAACAAAAATAATTTATATTACAACAAATAGTAAACGTAGATAATCATATTATTTAACTGGTAATAGTTGAAGTAAGGTGGGTAAGTAAGTATTTTGGAAGTAATAAAAAAACAAGTAGGTAGTAATTAGTAGATTTAAGCCACAAAAAATTGAAAAATAAAAATGTTTAACAAAAAATTAAAACGACGAAATACGGAACTGAAAAGTAAAAAATAAAATAAACCTTTTTAGTCTCAATAACTAAGCTCCTAAACTAATGTAAGTAACTAATTTTGAGTCGGCGCCAAACGAACAATCAACGAAGATCATTAAATTACTTATCTAATTCATTTACTTGTTTGTTTGGTGCCGACTCAAAATTAGTTACTTACATTAATTTAGCAGCTTAGTTATTGAGACTAAGAAGGTTTATTTTATTTTTTACTTTTCAGTTCCGTATTTCGTCGGTTTAATTTTTTGTTAAAAAGTTTTTATTTTAAGTGAATATCCGAAAAATCTTCGAAGACCTTGGTATTATTAAGAGACCTCCATAAAAATCGATCCCATATATTTTCTTCGACCGAATTTCTACCCAACAAATCTACAAAACAATATCGATGCTTGGAACTGACACATTTGTCTCTCGTTCACAAACCTTCAATAAATTCAACATCCCGGGATTATCCTCCGCTTCGTCCATCTGTGTACCACGCAGTGCAGACACTGGATACACAGATGCCAACCTTATATTTTATAATTAAATATTTGTAACAAACTGAGCATTTAATAGTTTTCACACAAATTTTACCGAATCAGCAGTGAATCGTCGAAACTCTTCATCAAAAGGGTGGGAGCTTGAAATGAACACTCGAAGATGTAGTTGAGAACGGGCTTGGTAAAACCCTTTTGTGGCTCAGAAAATGAAGTGTTTTATTCGATTCTCGGTATTTGTGAGGTCGATTTCGTCTGCCGTGGGCCGAAATCTTTCCCCTTAACACCAGCAATATTAACACGTCAGTCCAGAAATATCTGGTTTTTATAACAAAATCACGTTTAGCGCTAATACATCACACTCGACACCTTTCGTATGAGATTAAACGAAGACATTTCCGAAGTTTTCCAAGATTTAGAACAGTATGGAATCGAAGAACAATAATTTTTTTATTGCAAATGTTTCGAATTTAAATTGAAATAATTTTAAGATATTTATTTATAATGAATTATCATGGAATCGAGATGGTTGGTATAGTTTTCCCAATATCAATTGCAGAAGCATAAAAATGTCTTGCGGCGAAATCCTGTGAGCAGCAGAGGCGGAGATAACTGATTTTATTAAGATATTTTAAGATTTTAAAAATACTTCATAAATTATGAAAAATGAAAAAAAATTAAAGACAAGCTTTTATTTATACAAATACATTAAGAAAGAAAAATAATTTCTTTCATTGTTTGATGTAGGTTATTATTATATCCTAAAACGTATTTCGATCGGCACACACCAAGACCATAGACGCCACTGGTTTTTAATCTTTCAGAGCTATTAAAACACAAATATAACGCGTGATTTATGAGCTCCCATCGTATATAGACACACCCCCAAGCATTGATGTCCGACTTGATTGGCCCAGACGAATCGGTGACAGAAGTCACTCAAGTCCACGTTGACTATCGGCTCTTTTGATCTTCCCTTCGCCGACGGCGAATGTTTACGAGTAGTACACATTATTTTTCGTTCTGTTTCTTCGCATATACGCTCGTGTTAGCGAAGTGAGTTTTTATTTGCTCCCTATAGAAACAGCTTCTGCAATTGATATTGGATGGACTATACATGCCACAATGTACTGAGGTCAAAGTGGGGAAAACCATTTTGAACCGACCTTGAATAATGCTTGAACAGAAAATAGCGAATAGAGTATCACGGGAAAATGAAGAGATACAAAAAATAATGGATTAACGATAATATATTGAACAAGTATTGATTAAGTCTAAATCCAATAATATGTTAGTTTATGCACACGCAAACATACCAACAAAGCTGGCCGGAAGGGTGATGGGAGGACAAAAAATGAACGAAACGAATAAAAAGGCATATACAGGGTGTTACCAAATAAGTGCGAAAGTTTTTAGAGGGTGATTCCTTGTCGAAAATTTAAAAGTCACAAGTTGTGCAAACAAAACGTGACAGCGACCTACTAGATTTTTTCGATTCCATTTACAGAAGATCCGTTCATGCACAATGTTGTATTTTATTTTTTTATTAGGAAACTATTGCTTTTACGGACACAACACAAAAGTTAAAAAAGAAATTGTGTTTCGTTGACATGTTCTGGTAAAAAATGGAATAGGGGTTGCATGTTTCACCCCTTTGAAAGATCACAATAAAATAAAAATAAAATATTTTTTATTGGTAGAACATGTCCACAAAATGCCATTTCTTCAACTCTTCAGCAATTTCAAGTTTTTTTTTTATTTTCTCATTATTGGAAGCGTGTAACTTTTCGAGGAAAGCTTTTTACATGAAAGACCCCTTTTAATTTTCGACAAGGGATCACCCCCTTAAAACTTTCGCACTTATTTGGTAACACCCTGTAGATTATAACCAACCTTGCAAGAAATGAAGGAACAAATTGGAAGAAATGGGTGAACCGAATTCCATCATTATTGCCACATGAGAGGTTATGAAAGTAAATTGGAAAATATTAATAATGAAAAGGAAAGATGTACACTCAAATAAGAAATTCGTCATATAACTGGATTCAATTCAATGAATGTGAATGTTTTCCTGACGGATTGAGCGGTAATCTTGTTTCGATGCATCCCTAAGTAAAAATATGGTATATTGGTATAGGTATATAGAGGGTGGATCGAATTGTATTCGTAACATTCTCAAAGAACAATTTCTTCTATTTTATACTGATCCAAATCTCCACCAAATTCGGAAAATAATGGATCATCAAAATTATGAGAAATAAAAAAGTGTCTGATAATCTGAGCGAATGATAAAAGAATGGCTACCAACAGTTGAAACAATGGAAACTGAAAATATTATCATACGTTGTGGTCTGACGGGCGAATTTATTTGTTATTCTGAAACTTCATCAACAATTATTTGGTCAACGTAGGAGCTTGATTAAGTGCCACTTACCTTATATACTCCATGGATAAACTGATGCAATCTTGTGGGTTGAAGATAGTCCTTTCCGTATCCTCGCCTCGCTCTTCGGGTGAAACTTTCGCTGAAATATGTGGGTACTGTTGGTAATACTGCTTCCGTCTCGTCATCTCCCGTAAAAACAATTCCGGTACCAACTTGTAAACGATGTCCTGCAGAGTTTTATCCAACCTGAAAAAAAAAGCATGTGGTATTTCAGGCACTTTACCCATGGCAGCTTTGGTGGCGATATTCAGAAGATAGTGGGAAAAAAAGTTAGAGAAATAAAAAGAGACAGACATAGATGGCAACAGAAGGATAATATAACATTTAAAAAGATATATATATATATATATATATATATATATATATATATATATAACGTGCTCGAGCCAGTACCGATTGCTTTCGTGTAACGCGACTTAAATGGAATTAATTATTAGATGTTCGAAGAATCTTTCGAATGCAATATTGATATTCTCCTTTACTACCATAAAGATTAGATTTAGAACTGGGACTTCGCTCTTTCACCTGGTCCATCGCGATCTTTGCTGATCTATTGTGTAACTCCCTGCGTGTGTTAGAGAACAATGTTCAGCTTTCTTGTGAGTTCCCACAGCCTTGAGCTTATTTCGTATAGCTTGTAGCTCCTGATTTTACTTCTCCATATAACATATACAGGGTGCAATCTAACCTATTGCACACTGCACACCCTGATTTACGAAAAAAAAAGAAATTCAATTTTTTTTTGCAAATTACTCTAAATTTTGGGAACAGCGAAGTTTTGGTAAGTAATGCATTTTTGTATTATTTTGTTTTCTGGCTTATTGAGGACTTATTTCGAAACGAAAATCTGTTTCTCGACCGAACTCTTGCACTTTATTGTGTCTAGAAGAAGCTAAACCTCCCTATGACTTGTTCAAATGTTCACCCTTATATTATAATGAAAGCTTTGCACTGTGATTATTTCATGGGTTACTAGAAGCGTCGCAACTCAATAAGTCCGCAACAATTTTTCCTTCCATAACAGGCTGCATTTTCCCATCTTCAGGTAATCCCAACAGTATTTTTGTGATATTCTCGTATAACATCACTATCGACACTCAACCCTCGCCAAAATTTCCGTTACTCAATATGATATAAAACCTAGCTCCCGAAAAAGTCACGCAAAACTAAATTTTTATACATTTATTTCCAACGATTCGAAAGACTTATCCGTCAGCAATCTTAGTGGCTCTATTAGAGCTCCCGATATCGACTCCCTTTTTCACACATCTCCATCTCAAGAGACACCACCCTGATTCTACTTTTCGCGCTAATTTTTCTGATTGGCTCTCATAGCCGTATAATACTGTCCAAAGTACAATTTAGGTGTTCTTTACATTTTCCGACTCAGCGAAAATCCGCTAGCGCGACCACACATGACGAAATGATTGGTCCATTGTCAAATATTTCCAGACTATACATCCGCCGATCATTTTGCTACTATGTAACAATTTGACTTGCAAATTCCGATACAATACGATATTTCCCCGTGAAGGACATGATTTTTGAGAGGCAAATATAATTTCTAAATGGCGAGGATATCTCTTTCATCATTTTTCCTCATAAAACTGAAATTCGACAAAAAAAATTGTAACCTACCCTGGGACCAAACTACAAAAATACAACAACACCATACAGTGTGTTACATATATTGCGCCTACATTGAATTTCTTCTATCACACCTAAAGTATATCTAAACCCAAGAAGTAAGATGTAAACATCATGATCGCGGCCCGTTTTGTATAATTTTATAGCAATCAGAAACCAGGCAAGCCACGATCACGATGTTTTCGTTTAGGCTCTTGTGTTTAAATATACCGTATTTGAGCCGACAATGCCCTGTTAGCACCCACAATTATTCGTACGGCCTTTACTCGATCCAAAATCAAATTTTCGAGAAATCAATATCAAAAATATTTTGTTGATACTATCCATTTTAATTACTAGATGATTGATATCTTTTATTTTCGTATTATATCTCTCCTCTGGTACCATTGTGCATCTGATAATATAAATATAATGAGATTGAAGCATTGGAGATTTTTCGAATTTTATTCACAATTTTTCAAACCACTACTACTTTATAAAAGCTAATAAAAGACAAAAGGGTAGATGCAAAGTTCAAAATGCTGACATCGAAGGGGTGCCTAGCGACGTACAAATTGCTAGGTCGGAGATTTTCGTCGATGCATGGAAATACTGAAGAAAATCAAATTATGTGGCAATATTGGGGTCAGAAAAAATATAAATCACGAAATGTCAAAAGGAAAGAAGTCTGGAATAACGAATTCTCGAAAAAAAAAACAGAAAGACTGAATACATTATTCTGATTATTGGAAAATTAAATATTCTTCTGAGTCCGATTACCGGATTACAGCTATTGCAGTATAATTTCGTTTCTAAAATATGTTTTGCATGCTTTTTTGTACCGATGACTGACTGTTTGATATTGATGATCGTTTAAATATTGTAACGAACCTAGGCCGGACCTGTCGCCTCACATGTTGCCGTCGACAGCGATGAGATCATCCCCGGAGATATTCGAGAACCATCCAGTCCCTTTTCCGCGTAATGCAACGGTCAATATGGGAAACAATTGGAACATGCCGTCGCCAACTGGAAGAATTCGAAACATCGAGAATGCTGTATCGGAGATAAATAGACCGCCCTCAAGAGGGAGAAAACAGTCTGAACGAGCCCATACGATCGAGCTATACAGTGGCATAGTAATATAAATTAAGTTGTAGATTAAGTGTTAAATAAATTAGTTAAACCAAGTTAAGTTTATTTACGTTACAATTGGTGTCGGAAGTGAGATTTTGAAAATAAACAAGTGATCGCGGAGTGAATAGTCAGAAAAATAAATTGATAGACCTTTTTGTACGCCCAAAATAGACAGTGGCCCGGTTTTCGCGAAGTGGACAATTGTGCGTGGGAATATAAACTGATACACTGTTCGCGTGAAACAGAAAATAGACAGTGGCCCGGTTTTCGCGAAGTGGACAATTGTGCGTGGGAATATAAACTGATACACTCTTCGCGTGAAACAGACAATAGACTGGTGGCCCGTGGAAAATAATTCGCGAAGTGAATTTTTAACAAACTGATAAACTTTTCGTGTGAAACAGACTGATACCTCGTCAAAGACAAAATGTGTTCAAGAAAAGTGCGCCTTGCGGATTTGAAGGTGGCGGAATTGAAACAGGAATTGGAGGAAAGGGAACTGGAAACAACAGGTAAAAAGCAAGTACTCCAGGAAAGACTTGCAGAAGGACTTATACAAGAAGGTGAGGACCCCGAAACATTTTTATTCGAAGTTTCCGGAGGTGATTTGAGTCCGATAATAGAATCCTTGAAAGAAGAGCTGCAACAAAATTCGAGGACTTTGGAAGAGAATGCTAGAAATGTGGAAGAGAAGCTTGAAGAAAATTCTAGAAATCTGGAAGAGAAGCTTCAAGAAAATTCTAGAAATCTGGAAGAGAAGCTTCAAGAAAATTCTATAAATCTGGAAGAGAAGCTTTCTAGAAATCTGGAAGAGAAGCTTCAAGAAAATTCAAGAAGCCTGGAAGAAAATTCTAGAAATCTGGAAGAGAAGCTTCTAGAAAATTCAAGAAGCCTGGAAGAGAAGTTCCTGGAAAACACTGAAGGCCTAAAAATAGAATTGTGTGGTGTGGCTAAATTTCTAGAAGAAAGAATGGGAACCGTTGAGACAGAGATAGATAAAATTAGGGAGCAAATGAACACGGAGGTAGATAAAATAAAGGAAACGATCAGTAAGCTGGAAAACAAATTAATAGTGCGTCCTCCACAGAGATGGTTAACGAAAATGCAATGCTGGACTTGAGTTTGAACGTGGATAAAGTTCAAGAGGGTATAAAAGATGTCAAGGTCATTTCAGAAATAGGGAAGCTTTCCATGAAGCCGCCTCAGTTCGACGGAAAACTCCATGGGCAAATTACCGCCGGCAGTTTGAAGCAGCGGCCAAAGCAAACGGATGGAATGCAGGGAAAGAGCTGTACGATGGCCACGCCCATTTGGAACACGTATACCACTCCCAGCTGAAAAATCGCTGCCAAATTTACAAACTCTACCGCCCAAGAACAGGAGGACTATGATCAGCTGATTAAACATCTAGAATTACGATATGGCCACGCCCATTTGGAACACGTATACCACTCCCAGCTGAAAAATCGCTGCCAAAAATCGGGCGAATCCTTACAAGAATTCGAAACTGACATTGCACGCTTGGTTCGTCTCGCATATCCAGCCACACCAGAAAATGTAATGGAGCGACTAGCGGTTCAAGCATTCCTGGATGGACTCCGTGACCAAGAAACCAGACAAGCGTTGACACTAGCCCGTCCAACACATCTCGTAGACGCACTGGCACGAGCTTTGGAATTTGAGGCAGCAAAACAATGCTGCAAAAGCCAAAGTAAAGTTCAAACGATTGAGGAAGACTCACAGGAGCCTGCTAACTTGGAAGCTGCCATAAGAAAAGTGATGAAGGAAGTGTTGCCTGAGAAAAGACATATAAGATGCCGGAATTGTCGCAAAATTGGACATGTGCGTAGCAAATGTCCAACATTCATCGACTCCGATGCAGGAAAACTAAGAAAGGTCGATGAGAAGGGGCAATCGTCGGCCTGTGTCCAGCAAGCCCTGGTTAACAACGCATATGTCGCTATCCTGCAACGACAGAACAGAGGTGTTTTCGTAGACGGTCTCATCAATAACGAGCCTTGCACCATGCTGCTGGATACAGGTGCGACTAGGACAATTCTCGGACCTTCCTTTGCCAGAACACCGGAACGAATTGAACCGACAACTTGGAAGCTACGCACAGCAACAGGGGAGCCAGCTACTGTATATGGCGAGCTACCGATTGAAATAATTTTGGGCAGCACTAAAGTGAAACATCAGGCACTTGTAGCGGACATCGAAGACGATGCAATCATCGGAATGGACATCATGAATTCCAGAGGGTTTGAATTGGATTTCAAAGACGGCGTCCTACGTGTCAACGGAGAAGAGCTGGTGCTTCATGGGAGAAGTGAGGGTTGATCCGTGTGTTGTTGGCTGAAGATGTAAGCGTACCTGAGAGGGCTGAAACCATTCTGGAGGCTCGCTTGGACGGGAGTACGAGCAGTGGAAACGTGGTGATGTTCGAGCCCAAACTTCATGATGAGAAAATTGGACGAGGGATTGCACTAGGGAAGACCTTGTTGCGTGCTGACCAATTTGTGCCCGTAAGGGTCATGAATGTCAATTATTTTCCAGTGACCTTGAAGAAAGGAACAATATTGGGGCACTGCTCGCCAGTTTCCTCAGTGATCCGGAGTGTACGAGGTACGATTAGCCAACCTAACAACTTGCCCACAGAACTAGAAAATTAGTTGCCATCTCTTCCAAAGATATAAAACCTGCTCAACAGCCCAAACTAAGAGATTTAGTTAAGAAGTACCAAGACATCTTCGATACCGGACAAGGAAAAGGAGGTCGAACTAATGTGGTCCAGCACAAGATTGATACTGGGGTGCCGACCGATCTGGCAATCAGCAAGAAGACTTCCTCTTGCCAGGAAGGAAGAGGCTGACAAAATAGTCAGCGATATGGGAAAAGAAGGAGTTATCGAACCATCTGACAGTCCCTGGTCCATTCCAGTCGTACTGGTGAAGAAAAAGGATGGATCGACACGCTTTTGTGTAGACTATCGCCAACTTAATAATGTCACGAAGAAGGACAGTTACCCTCTCCCGAGAATAGATGACACCCTAGACACGTTGGCTGGTTCCACGATTTTCTCGACCCTTGATCTGAAGAGTGGATACTGGCAAGTAGAACTGGCTCAGGAAGATCGAGAAAGACTGCTTTACCATCGGCTCAGGATTGTGGCAGTTCACCGTTATGCCATTCGGGCTCTGTAATGCTCCCGCCACATTCGAAAGATTGATGGAAACAGTACTGAAGGGACTCTCATGGAACACGTGTCTAGTGTATCTCGACGACATAATTGTGGTCGGCAGATCGTTTGAGGACCACGTGAAAAACTTGGAGGAAGTATTCCTGCGACTGAGGAACTCCGGATTGAAGCTGAGCCCTAAGAAATGCCATCTGTTCCAAAAAGAAGTACGATACCTCGGCCACGTTGTCTCTGGGGAAGGAGTAGCAGTGGATGACCAGAAGATCAAAGCTGTTAAGGATTGGCCCATCCCAAAAGACATTCACCAACTTCGAAGTTTCCTTGGTTTATGCACATACTATCGCCGATATGTGCTGGGATTCGCCAACATCGCTAAACCACTGACCAAGCTCACGGAAGGCCAAACAAAGTTCCAGTGGTCCGAAGAATGTCAAGACTCATTCAGGAAGCTGAAAGGAGCTTTGATCAACGCACCTATACTGAGCTATCCCCTACCCAAAGGGAAATTCATTTTGGATACGGACGCCAGCAACGTGGGACTTGGAGCTGTCCTATCTCAGATCCAGGAGGGACAGGAGAAGGTCATTGGTTATTTCAGCAAGACGCTTAGCAAACCAGAGCGCAATTACTGTGTCACCAGGCGAGAGCTGTTAGCTGTTGTAAAGGGAGTGGAGCATTTCTACAAGTACGTGTATGGAAGAAGATTCCTGTTGAGAACTGACCATGCCGCTCTCAAATGGCTCTTACAGTTCAAAAATCCTGAGGGTCAAGTAGCACGTTGGATCGAGAGACTCCAAGAATTCGATTTCGAGATCGAACATCGAGCCGGAACTAGCCATAAGAATGCAGATGCCTTGTCGCGAAGACCATGTCCAGATGATTGCTCACATTGCCGACGAGCAGAAGAGAAAGAAGCAACACTTTGTAGAACCGCGGCAATGGATGACAACTGGAATGACAGCAAGATCCAGAAAGACCAAGAGAGAGACCCCGACCTTGGCTTAGTCGTTAGCTGGAAGAAGGGCAATCGAAGACCATCATGGCAGGAAGTCGCAGGTTACTCGCCGGCTGTTAAGTCCTATTGGGCACAATGGAACTCTCTTATTCTGGACAATGGGATCCTGAAACGTGTGCTGGAGGCCGATATTGGTGGGGAAGACAGACGCCAAATAATTGTTCCCAGGAACAGAAGAGAGGAAGTGCTGCGGGAAATCCATGATGGAATCGCCGGAGGACATCTGGGAGTGACGAAGACCCTGCAGAAAGTGAGGCAACGGTTTTACTGGGCCAATTGTCAAGCTGACGTCCAGGACTGGTGCAGGAAGTGCGCTGTATGCGCTGCTAGCAATGGACCTCGAATACGACCCAAGGCCCCGATGCGTCAGTACAACGTAGGCAGCCCGTTCGAGAGAATCGCCATTGACATCGCCGGCCCGTTTCCCGTATCCGACCACGGGAATAAATACATCCTTGTGGCAATGGACTACTTCAGTAAGTGGGCGGAAGCCTATGCCCTGCCCAACCAGGAAGCCATCACCGTCGCCGACGTCTTGGTGAAAGAGTGGATATGTCGATTCGGTATTCCAATGGAGCTGCACTCGGATCAAGGCAGAAATTTCGAATCCAACCTTTTCCAAGAAATATGTCTACTGCTGAAACCGCAAGACAAGAACCACGGCCCTACATCCGCAGCCGACGGAATGGGGAACGGGAACAGGACAACGCAGTACACGAGTCCACCGGTCAAACTCCTGCTAGTATTATAATGGGCCGAGAACTGCGACTGCCTTGTGACCTGAAGTTTGGGATACCGCCAGGACAAGACACTGCGGGAGAGGACTACGTCAGCAAACTTCGGCAGAGAATGGACGACATCCACGAACGAGTCCGGTTGAACATCCAGAGTGCCAGCGATAAAATGAAGAAGACCTATGACATCAAGGCCGACGCTGGAGGATTTAAGGTTGATGACCTGGTTTGGCTGTACAACCCCAAACGTCGTCGTGGACTATCACCAAAGTTGCGGAACTCGTGGGAAGGCCCGTATAAGATCGTGAAAAGGATAAACGACCTTGTGTACCGAATCCATAAGCCACCCGAGGAAACCAAGGGTCGTCCATTTCAACAGGTTGGCCCCTTACGCTGGAAACCATGACCAAGTTCGCACCCTCAAGCCACCGGAGGATGATATGACGTTCGAGAAGTTTATGTCCTTGTATTCAAACGGGCAGAAAGTTCTACATGGGGTTACTAGAGAGGAGTCACGAGACCTTTCGAGGTGCCTGCTGACTACGCACTAGCGCACTGTGTGGCAGAAGATCTTCGAATGTCCAGGGGCATCGCCGTAGTGTTCTCCAAGAAATTTGGTCAACTCCAAACACTGCGGGAGCAGAATCCAGAAGTTGGTGGGTGCTACAGTTGAAGAAAGGCCAGAGAAACATCTACTACCTAGTTACCAAGAGGCATTCCCAAGATAAACCGTCCTATGAAGATGTCTGGAAGAGTCTCACCAAACTAAGAGATACTATGGTGGACCAGAATCTGGTGGATCTAGCAATTCCAAAATTGTCCTGTGGTATTGATGGGTTGGACTGGAGAGTCATAAGAAGTATGCTGGAGGCGATATTCAGATCCAGCGGCGTCAAGATTTTGGTTTGCTGTAACCCTCTTCCACGACCGATCATGAAGACCGTGGAGTGTTACTTCCATCGAACTTCACGGTGCAGATATGGGGAGTCATGCAGATATCGTCACACTCCAAGGATGAAATTTCGGGACGAAATGTCTTTAAGAAGGGGGCAATGTAACGAACCTAGGCCGGACCTGTCGCCTCACATGTTGCCGTCGACAGCGATGAGATCATCCCCGGAGATATTCGAGAACCATCCAGTCCCTTTTCCGCGTAATGCAACGGTCAATATGGGAAACAATTGGAACATGCCGTCGCCAACTGGAAGAATTCGAAACATCGAGAATGCTGTATCGGAGATAAATAGACCGCCCTCAAGAGGGAGAAAACAGTCTGAACGAGCCCATACGATCGAGCTATACAGTGGCATAGTAATATAAATTAAGTTGTAGATTAAGTGTTAAATAAATTAGTTAAACCAAGTTAAGTTTATTTACGTTACAATATTATAATTTAATTACTCAAAAGTTTTTCTTCGTTATAGCCTGTGGAAAATTCCCAGATTCGTCTTCCAATGAAATGGAATGCATACGAAATATCAAGTGAAAAAGACAACCAATAACTGATAGCTTGATTAATCAAAACATAATCAGTTGCCACAGGAGTCCTGTTTTCGGAATTCCTTTTAGAGATACCTAATTTGACTTGACTAATGAGAAATAACTTCATCCTAAACCAATAATCGTTTCAACCGATAATTTGCAATTTGTTGCCAAATATATATATATATATATATATATATATATATATATATATATATATATATATATATCTCCAAGCAAGGTAAACTTTTTAATAGCATTGTACTGACGCTTTCAGACAATGCTTGTGTAACACGATATCATCAGTGGGAACTATAAAGACATATAACACATTGAAACAAATACTGTCACACACCAAACTAGAAAACCATACTCGTGAGGTAATATATACATATATTAGAAGTATGCAAAAAATAACATCAATCTGAGAAATCTAGAGATAACAGCAAAAAACTCAAATAACTCGATCACATACTGCTACTGCTCTAGGGTGCGAATTGCATAACAACTTCTGAGATGGAGTATACCGAAAAATGAACTGAGAAATGTTAATGGAATAACACTCCATATACCGAATGAAACGATATGTCACTCCAATTAAACAAATTTATATTGATGTTAGTCAAGAAAAAACTTCTAGTCTATAAGAATTACTGCTTATTACGAATACAATTTAAAGGTTATTTTCGAGTAGGTGTACATCTCAGAATTTTCAGTATTTCAGTACACCCATTATCAATACAAGTACCTTTTCAGTACTTGATTCAGTACTTTATCAGCACATCACTCAGTCTTTCAGTACTTTTCAGTACCTCATTCAGTCTTTCAGTACTTTATCAGTACATGAAATTTAATCATGGTGTACAAAATTCTGCCTAGTTGTTACCATAGGTTATTTTTATTTGTATATATTTTTCTGGAATTTAATAATTTGTCTGCAATGCCACAATTTCCTTCCTACTTTTATATGTATATATGAAAAAGGAATTTGTGGCATAATGGACAGATTTTAAATTGAAGAAAAAAAGTATCCTCAAGCGAGACCCGAACTCGCAACCTTAAGCTTGCCGGGCTTACGCTCTACCGATTGAGCTATGGAGGCTATGAGAATCGACACACACTCGTGAACACTTTACTTCCTTCAATTTAATGTGATGTTGGAATGAATCGAAAAATCAAACGTACTTATCAGTGGCCGTCGAGACCCGGTACCTATTCACCCAAACATCATCGTCGAAGTGACGATTTCAGTAGAAGTTCTAGGAAGATGATCTCCAACCACTGATAAGATTTAGCCAAATATATGATGTGAGAAAGGAGAAATTATGAAGATGTGGGATATGGGCAGATTTTAATGAAAGAAAAAAGCATCCCCAAGCTTGAGAATGCTTTTTTTATTTAATTTAAAATCTGTCCATTATGCCACAAATTCTTCTT
>JAFIRS010008048.1:0-19908 GCA_018342105.1 Gonioctena quinquepunctata
TTAAGTATCGTCTCTTTAAAATCCGTATTGAATATATGATAGGAATTTTAAGAAGGGCTTGCCTTTATTCAATTGGTTTTTTTTTTTGGAAAACTTGACTTCAGGGTTTATCGATCTCAAAAATCTCCGAGTACTAAATTTCGTAGCGATTGATCCGAATTTGGAAGAAATGGTCCGCCATTTTTAGGCCGCCATCTTGTTTTTAAGAAATTTTACTCCAGATTCGTGTTCAGCGACTTCAAAAACCCCTGAGTACCAGATTTCGTAGTGAATGATCTCAATTTGGAGGAAATCGTCCGCCATTTTTAGGCCGCCATCTTGTTTTTGGAGAACTTGACTTCAGATTTGGGTTCAACGATCTCAAAAATCTCCGAGTAGTGCATTTCGTAGGGATTGATTTGAATTTTGAAGAAAAACCCCGCCATCTTGTTTTCGGAAAATTTGACTACAGATTCGTGTTCAGCAATTCCAAAAACCTCCGAATACCAAATTTCGTAGCGATTGAACAATACCTTCTATATTTGGCCAGCCATTTGGAAATTGGAACCACTGTGCGCCATCTGGAATTTATGAATTTTGACAATAAATTCATATTTTCCGACCCCACATACCAATTTTGAATAGAATTGGACCATAACAAGTACATTGAAAAAGCATCGGTGCACTCTGTATAGGAATAATTTTGCAGTGAGTATGCAAATGCATGTTTATTTTTCTTGAACTCTATGCAAAATCACCATTATGATGTCAATATGGATGAAACGCAAAAATGCAATACCTATTTACCAAGTATTGAGATTACTGTCGACACTCAAAATAATTTGAATAAAGTTGTTTTTGAGGAAGCGTATTAATAAAATAGACATTCCTCGGTATTTCACAATCGATAAGTTCCATGAAACCCATCACTAGCAGTGTAAAATATTCATTAAGAATAATTAAAAATCGATTTGTTGGAAAAGACAGCTCCATTGCAAATTAAGTATATTAATTGGGACAGTGACGTGCGTTGAAAATTGTTCATTGAAATCAGATATGGTACTGAATCACTGTCTATAATTTTTCATAATTTTCTCCGTTGCGAAACTAGTGATTTGATGTAATATTCTATTATATTCATAGAAGTTATTATATCAAGTAACTTACTGTGTCGAAAAATTCCGTGTATTTGGATATATAGTACCACCAACATCCTCTGGCCATCTGAAAATTAAACACAAATTATCAAAAGTCATATTTTTGTCTTTGAACTTGAATATTTTTTAGTTGGGACAGGATAATCAGTAAATTCACCAATTTAGGCTCATGAAAGTAAGTAAACAAGAAACAATTCATTATTACATTTTCACTAAATTAGGGGTTCAAAACCACGAAACTTCAATCCATATTTCCTTTTGAATATTTAGAGCAGGTAGTAGTATATGAGAGATGTAATTATAAGTATATAATCTAATAGGCGATTGAATAGTACAGAAGTATGATTCCATCATCCTATAATATTTAGTAAAACAAATTCACCATAGCATTAATACCCAAATTTATCTGGTCACTAAAAAAATTTATTTTTGTAGTTATTCGATTTCTAAACTTTGTGGGAGGTCAAGCTCACCCACATTTATTTCAACATCGTTAAAAAAATAATGAACCCAATCAAGAGATGAATAGCAGAAGTTGAATTTGTTTTATCGTCGACAATACTTTTTCTATGTTCAGATATTCGTTTCTCTAGAGTTCTGTCTATTTAGTCTATATGAAAAATTGAGCAAAAACCAATAGATGAGTTATCCACCATTATTTTTTTTATTGGTATGTTCCTTGATAAATTCACCTTCATTCAACCCCATTAGCGGTCTTGTACGCAATATTGATATCGTTCTGACGTAAGGAAGTACAAACATATTCAGTAGATGGCAGATATGTGATAACTTTGAATTTATGTTTTTCATTTTTTTTAATCGTAAACAATTCTTTCAGGGCTGTTTTTACAGAGTTTATTCAAAATCCATTAGGCTCGAACTATAACCACGATTACGATACTTCACCGAATTATTTTCACTAAACTGTTTTTACAAAACCAAGACATGTGTTTTGCCATACCATAGCTCCTTCAGGTAGAGTCTCAATATTTGCTTGATTGGTAGGTTAATTAGAATTCTGCTTTGTAAAATTTGATTCACTCAAGACTGAACAGGTAATGGATTATATTCCTTGTTCTATATCTTCAATTATATTATAATACCTACTACTACATGAAATATCGTGATTTTTTAGTAAGTGTTATCTCCATCTGAAGATGTTATTGTATAGCGGAACAGGTGCCGTAGTTTTGTAAATCCAATGTGGTGACAATAATTCAGTGTCTTCTGTTTGCCTCAATGTGGATTTTTAAGTGTCAGCCGCGTCTATCTATATGATAAAAATGAATCTCGATTCTTTGTAAGCGCAAAACGTGAGAACGGCTGGACCAATTTGGCAAAAAAAATTGTATGTTCGTAATAGCCCGAAGATGGTTGATACGGAAAAAAAGTTAGGCGGATATTGGAAAATTCAAGAAATTTGGCCAACAAAAAGAATATCGGCTAAGCTCTTAGTAAAGGTCCTAGTAGCTCAGTAGTTAGAGCGTGTGTCCACTCAAAAATTGTTTTTTATTTTATTTTAACACTCAAATCAAATACGAAATACTTTTTGTTGTTTGTAGTGGTCCAAATGAGGTTTCTAGGGGAAAATTGAGAGTGCTTTTTTCTATGGGATTTTTGAAGTTCACAACACGATTCAGGCGATGGATATGCGTTACTCTTTGGTCGTGGAAAAGTTTTTTGGAATATATATATATATATATATATATATATATATATATATATATATAAACCACTTCACAATATATATATATATATATATATATATATATATATATATATATATATATATATATATATATATATATACAGAGTGGTCCAACGAAAAGTATGCACCTAGCTTTTCTCCTTTGTTTAGAATTGAAAGCAAAAATGCTCGGACACGTGGAGTTTGCTTTTGAGGGGGACACATTTTAGACATATTTTCCAACCTGTGCCTTTAACGCCCTAGCGAGAGGGCGTCACAACCCTAAAATTTTAAATGGAAAGTGGGGTCGAGTGATATATCATTTGAACGGGCACAAAATTATCTTTCTAATGATACCCTATTTATTGAAATTTATTCGAACAGTTAATGCGAAAACGGCTTTAAGAACATTTACCCGATAATTTAGATATTAATGAAACATACAAATAAGTTTTGGTTATTAGGAATCAGAATAACTACAATCATTTCTAAATTACTTCATTTTACCGAAAGCAACATTTCAATGTAATTTTTTCATCACAAAAATCCCCATTTATCGTTTGCGTTTTTGTCGAAAAAACTGCAAATAAGTGTAGGAAAAGAATTTAGGCAAACTTTTATTTTAGTCCCTTCATTGATTCAGTCTGGTCGCTTTTGAAGTTATTTTAATTTTACTGTACAAAATGGTTTATTCCATTCCAGAACGAGTTGAAATTGTTAAACTTTATTTTCAAAATAATAGTTGTGCTAGACTAACTGCTCGCTTGTTTAAGGACAGTCATCCCGATAAAATGTTAATGATTCGTATAGTTGCCAAGTTAGATAGAAAGTTTGTCGATACCGGATCTGTTTGTAATGTGAAACACCAGCCGCAGAACCCCATCAGAAATGAAGCTGTAGAAGTCGCTGTTTTGGGGCATGTTCAATTGGATCATACTCAAAGTACCCGTCAACTAGCTGAAGCCTCAGGAGTCTCCCGTTCATCCATAATACGGATTTTAAAAGCGTACAAATTTCATCCGTACAAAATTAAATTAGTACAGGAACTAAATGAGGATGATCCTGATCGAAGGCTGCAATTTTGTGAACAAATGAGCCAGCGTTTAATTGAAGATCCGCACTTATTGTTTAACATTTGTTTTACCGATGAGTGTACATTTTATTTGAATGGAGCTGTGAATAGGCATAATTGCCGTTACTGGGGTGACAGTAACCCACATTTATTCCGTGAGGTTCATACCCAATACCCTCAAAAATAAACGTCTGGTGTGGCATATTAGGAAGTCATATCATAGGACCACTTTTCATTCCTGGAAATTTAACTGGTGAAGTCTACCTAAACATGCTTGACGATACAATTGATCCTTTCATAACACAGATAATAGAAGACGACCAAAATCCTGATGCCGATCGAGCTTCATTTCCAGCAAGATGGAGCACCTCCACTATGCTGCTCCTGTAAGAGAATTTTTAGATAACCGGTTCCCCGGACAGTGGATTGGAAGGAGAGGCCCAATTGAATGGCCTGCCAGGTCACCTGATTTATCGCCTTTGGACTTTTTTCTATGGGGATCCTTGAAAAATAAATGTTTTGCTACGAAGCCCGAGTCCATAGAAGATCTTCGCCAACGGATTACAGCACAATGCAGAAGCATAACACCTGATATACTACAAAATGTTAGAAACAGATTTGAACAAAATCTGTATTATTATATGGAAGCAAGTGGGTCACATTTTCAACACTTGTTGAAGTAACGTTTTAATAAATCAATTTAACAGCTTGTTTACTTTTTTTACAAAGCACTGTTACAAGTAACAAACATTGAAACGTAAGTACTACTAATTGTAAATGTTTTGATTCTTAATAACCAAAACTTATTTGTATTTTTCATTAATACCAAAATTATCGGGTTAATGTTCTTAAAGCCGTTTTCGCATTAACTGTTTTGAGTAAATTTCAACAAATAGAGTATCATTAGGAAGATAATTTTGTGCCCGTTCAAATGATATATCACTCGACCCCACTTTCCATTTAAAATTTTAGGGTTGTGACACCCCCTCGCTAGGGCGTTAAAGGCACAGGTTGAAAAATATGTCTAAAATGTGTCCTTCTCAAAAGCAAACTCCACGTGTCCGAGCATTTTTGCTTTCAATTCTAAGCAAAGGAGAAAAGCTAGGTGCATACTTTTCGTTGGACCACTCTGTATATATCTTTATATATATAATTCTACTGTACGCGTGTTGTCACTGAACTCCTCCTAAACGGCTGGACCGATTTGGATGATTTTTTGTGTATGCGTTTTGGTGGCGCCCTGAATGGTTTAGATTCACAAATCACCCCCCTAAATGTGAAGGGTGGTCCACCCCTTAATTTTTATTTTGATTTTTTAGACAAAATTTTTGGTTTTTATTTTTTTATGATACAGCATTCAAAAATACATACAACCCTGAATTTTCATCCTTCTACGATTGACCCCTATTTTTTTGGCAAGATTTTTATTTTTATGTTGTCATGACTTAGAATAAAAAAATTAATATTACTCTTAATTTTCACCCTTCCACGATCAACCCCTATTTTTTATTTTTTTTCATAACAGGAAAACGGGATAACGAAAAAACGGGAAAACGGGATGACAGGATAAGGGAATAACGGGAAAACGGAATAACGGGATGAATAAAAAACGGGTTGACGGAATAACGGCATAACGAAAAAACGGCAAAACGGGATGACAGGATAGGGGGATAAGGGGAAAACGGGATAACGGGATAAAGAAAAAATGGGATAACAGGAAAACGCGATAATGGGATAACGGGAATAACATGATAACGAAAACACGGGATAACGGGATGACAGGATAAGGGGATAACGTGAAAACGGGATAATGGGGTAAAGACAAAAAGGGGTAAAAGGAAAATGGGATAACGGGATAACAGGAAAATTTTCGGGAAAAACATTCTAGGGAACATAGAAATTTGGACGGGACAACGTCTGTCGGGTCCGCCAGTATATATATATATATATATATATATATATATTTATATATATATATATATATATATATATATATTAACTTCCTAAATAATATAATAAATAAATAATGGTTTAAAAAAACTAAAAAACACGCTTTTATAGAAAACCAGACTAAAAAAATAGAAAAAAAAATAGTATTTCATTTTAAAAGAAGCGTGGGGTGCATGGTATCGCCTCGGCCAACAATTACCTGTGTTCTGAGACATTTCTTACTTTACTGCCCTAGGTGTGTAATGTACTATATAATTATTGATACCATGCACCCCACGGTTTTTTCAAAATGAAATCAATTTTTTTTTATTTTCAATCTTTTTAGTCTGGTTTTCTATAAAACTTTTTTAGTTTTTTAAACATTATTTATTTCCTACTTTTTAGTGTGGTTCATTTATAAAAGCATTTTATTTTATTTTGTTTAAGCTATTATTTTTTTGCAAATAAAAAAATGGAATAATCTTATCAAATTAGGTAATTATAATCTCCGACCCCAAAAACCCCCACATACCAATTTTGAATAGAATCAGACCATAATCACAAAACTCGGCCGCTATTTTGAAGCCGCCATCTTGAATTTTTCAATTTTACAAAAAATCATAATATCGACCCAAAAACCCACATACCAATTTGAATAGAATCAGCCATAATCACAAAACTCCCTGCCTCTCTTGAATTTCTCAATTTTTACAAAAGAATCATAATATCCGACCCGAAAAACTTCCACATACCAACTTTGAATAGAATCAGCCCATAATCACAAAACTTGTCCACCATTTTGGATCCGCCATCTTGAATTTTTCAATTTTGAAGAAAGAATCATAATTTCCGAACACGAAAACCCTCAGATACCAATTTTGAAGCGAATCGGACCATAATCACAAAACTCGTACGCCAATTGGAGCCGCCATTTTGTTTTTTTCTCACACAAAAATTTCTCAATGCATTGACACCGGAATTGTGTACACCTGCCAAATTCCGAATCATTCGGAAGTCCAGAAGTGGGTCAAAATCGCGCCCAAAGGAGTCGGTTACAAACAAACAAACAAACAACATACAAGTGAAGCTAATATAAAGCTTGTAAAAAAAGACATCAAACATTATGAACTTCCTGATACTATTATAACTAACTTTTCAGAACATGTAAAAATTAAATAAAGCCAGGGACGAAACGTTGCTATTACTGAACTGAAATATTAGATATATTCTACCCAGAATTCAATAACCTAAGAAAGCTCCTCTAAATATACATAAACCAGTATTCAAAAACCTCAATCTCCTGGAAAACGGGATGACGGAAAGCGGGAAGTGTCAAAAGCATAACCTAGATGGAGCAACACAAGGAAAACCATAGGAAACAAGAAATTCTACGCAGACGAGAGTTTTCAGGAAATTGTTTTTAGGGAATATAGAAACAGGACATCTGTCGGGTCAGCTAGTTCAAAATAAAAAAAACACTATTTTCTCGAGTGAAATTTGTGGACTTATTTGGAGACATAGTCTTTGAGATATATTGGAACACGTTGGTAACGGACTTGGCTGATTGATAGATTCTAGCCTACTTGGGGTACCAATTGATGGTGTATCTGGAGAATCAGTTGGACAAACATTGATTGGTTTTCAGTAAGCGAATTTGGAATGCCGAGTATTATTGGCGATGTTGATGATACGAAAGTGACGTGTTTTTGCCTTTTCCTCGATGGTATAGTGATATTAGTCAAATGATATGGGTCTGGATCTGGGCATATTTCTGTGTAGTTGATTTCACTGATGCCATAAATCGTTTCAGTTTGTTCTGAGTTACCTTGATAATTTCGAGTGAATAAACTGTGAGCGTTTAACTTCTGAAGTAGGGTAGTTATGCAAACTTAAACAAACACAAGCTATCGTATAGCGAATCACGTGTCGTGGTTATGTTTACCCAATTCAATGAAAATAAAGTTATGTGTTTACTCAAGTAAGGAGTTTCATCGAGTATCGGTCACTAATATCACAAACATGGAAATGAAGATAACGTACAGCTAACAAAAACTATCTCAGAAAAAAAATGACTTAATAAGAAAATAAACTTATATTTTTCCATATTAACTTTTGATATTCCGAATTTGTTTGTTTCCGAACATTTCTTTACGCCCTTTTCCACCCGCAATGCGTTCCTAGTACGGCTACCAGAACTTTAGAAATAAATAAGGACAGAAATAAATGTGAATGAATAAGTTAGTTAACTCATAGTATGAATGAAAGTTAGGATGCAAGCAGATATATAACTCCGTATTTATTCAAATAGCTATATTGTTCAAACGTTACACTCACATTTCATTTATATCCCAGTAGACTATGATTCAATTTTCTCATTTTACCTCCTTGAATAGGTTTCAAAGTTGGTAATAAAATGTTCAGGTTTGAATGATCCAGTGTTTCAACCTTTTTTTTGTAAAACTAAATATCAGTATCACTTACTTCATGCCTTAAATAATATCCAATGAATTATGAACATTGAAAAAAAATATTTCAAACCCTTATGTCTGCCGAAATTATTTGATGTATTTGGAGTAGATTTAAAATTCAAAATTAAGTTGCTGAGACAAGAAAAAATAACTAACCAAAAATCTTTTAAAAGACAAGCTTTTATTTAAGCCGTGTACTAAAACGTATAGAATAAATTTAAGTCATCGTTGAGAATTATTTGATTATTTTTTGTTGAATTGTTTCGTTTTGAAAAGCTTCTCGCGCGAAGTGTTCATAAAAGTAGGTACCAATTAATTTGATTGGGCACTGATTAGTTGGTGAGTAGGAACTTGTCGAAGTATTTGATTTTTACAAAGTATTCATGAAAGTAGATACCAATTAATTTCATTGGACAATGAATGGTTGGTAAGTAACAACTTGTCGAAGTATTAATTTTATTACAAGTCGCATTAAAAGCTTTTGGAAACCAAATAATTCAACGAAAAATAATCAAATCATTGTCAGCGATGACTTGAATTTATTTTATACGTTTTAGTACACGCCTTAATCTATTCATTTCTAATAGAGCATCGTTATCACAAGTTCTTTTCCCTGTGAGTTTTGAGCTGAAAGAAATCATTTCCGACCCCAAAAACTTTCACACACCAATTTTGAATGGAATCTGACCAAATCACAAAACTCGTCCTCCATCTTGGGGTCGCCATTTTGAATTTATGAATTTTGATAAAAATTTCATAATCTTCGACTCCAAAAACTCCCACATACCAATTTTGAATCGAATCGGACCATAATCACAAAACTCGTCCACCATCTTGGAGCCGTCATCTTGAATTTATGAATTGTGACAATAATTTCATAATCTCCGACTCCGAAAACCTCTACATACCAATATAGAATCTGACCATAATCACAAAACTCGTCCGCCATCTTGGAACCTAGATCTTAAATTCATGAATTTTGACAGAAATTCCATAATTCTCGACCCCGAAAACCCCCACATACCACTTTTTAATCGGATCTGACCATAATCACGAAACTCTTCCACCATCTTGAATTTATGAGTATTGACAAACATTTCTGAATTTGCGAAACCGAAAACCCCACGTTTCAATTTTGAATCGAATCTGACCATAATCACGAAACCCGTTCGCCATCTTGGAACCGCCATTTCGAATTTATTAATTTTGACAAAAAATTCATAATCTCCGATCCCGAAAACCCCCACAGACCAATTTTGAATCAAATTAAATAGTCAAATTTTGAAACAAGAATAGGACAAGTGAAAATAAGAAACCAAAAACGTTTGAGGAATTCATGCTGAAAAAATTGGAACTGCTACGAAAGATAGTATTTTGGATTCAAGTGGAATGTACTTCTTCACTTCAAGTTCGATTGGGAACGAATACATGTATGGAAATAGTCGGTAAATATCAATTGGAAGGAATAATCTGATTGCAGATGAAATATAATATAATGTTATACACCATGGTTGAAAAGGATGTCATTATAACCCAAACCTCAAGTTTAAATTCAAGTCGCGTAGTCGGTAAATATTCGTTTTATGAACCCTTACGTATTTTTGTCTTCTGAACACGAATCCGAAGACGAAACGCAAATACTTTACGAAATACACTTAACAGTGGTCCTTCTTCTAACTGAGACATAATATACACTCTCAATCGCGTGTTTTAACACATTTTTATGCGAAGAACTACAGTCTTCCGAAATATTCACCCTTCCTGACAATGTGAACCCCATAGAGAAACTAAAAATAAAGAGTAAAAGTTGGCACCACGTTTAGACAGTGGCGACATATCTCGCAACTGGCCGAACTAAGTTGGTACAGTTGATAAAACAGATTCCTCTTCAGTTACCGATTGAGATAAGGCGTTTTTTTTACTTTTATATGATTTATATGGTATATATTCTATAAATGATCGATTTGCCAATCCTGTATTTCATATGAATGGTTATATCATATAAAAGGAATGGCAAATCGACACTATAAAATATAAACAGTAATCGATTCGTAGAATCTGTTAGTTCGTTCGTTCGTATCAAGAACAAAATTAAAGTTCTTATAAAACAAGAATAATAAATTGATTTGTTGAAAATATAAACAGGATGTTCATAAAATCAGATGTGGAATCATCTGCGACTGAAAGATGACCTTTAGTCACTATCTTCCATCATCAAGATAACCTCTTGTGGGGTATTCATGTTGAAAAGGGAAACATTCTCAATTAAATATCAGATGTAGTTCAATGTCCAGCGTGGCTTTAGCCGGGGAAGTAGTTGTTTTCTGTTAGAGATTCACAAAAAATAACTTCTTTTAATCGTGGATTTTTCAATTCACAGAAAAATATTTCTATCAATATTTAATTGAGAATGTTTCCCTTTTCAACATGAATACCCCACAAGAGGTTATCTTGATGATGGAAGATAGTGACTAAAGTTTATCTTTCAGTCGCAGATGATTCCACATCTGATTTTATGAACATCCTGTTTATATTTTCAACAAATCAATCTATCATACCCCATGACAGGTTTTAATGCCAGAAAACACGAATTTCAAAAGTGTCTCTCCAAAAGAAATGATTCTAACTTTTTCCATCTTTGCAAAGTGAGATTGCTTCTCAAAAATGTGTTTCCCATTTCTTCCGGTCTTCCTGATGATCGTGGAAGCGTGAAATAGATTTTCGTCGACAAAAATGTATTGAAGACCTAGTGAATGCGATGTCTCTCCTGCGTCAATATTACGAATGATTTCTGGTGAGTACTCTCTTTTGAAAAACATTCTTCTTTGCCTCATTCATCTTTATGAGTTCTTAATTAAGACTGGAATAGAAAATCAAATAACTATCTGAATGGAAATGCAAATTTTCAATTTCAGATTTTTTCTTTTGAGTTAGGGTCTTTTCAGAATATCTATCAGATGTAGTTCAATGTCCAGCGTGGCTTTAGCCGGGGAAGTAGTTGTTTTCTGTTAGAGATTCACAAAAAATAACTTCTTTTAATCGTGGATTTTTCAATTCACAGAAAAATCTTTCTATCAATATTTAATTGAGAATGTTTCCCTTTTCAACAAGAATAATAAGTTAGCACTATAAAAAATACATTTCATTTTATCTAGGACAAGGTACAACTACAGACAAAACATTAATAAAACTCTGGAAAACAACAAAATTAAAAATATTATTACATTTACAACAAACCTTCAATTATTTCATTCATTTTTAGCACAAAGGAGAACGAGTAGGTATAACAAATACTCCAGTTTGATGATAATCAAGTAGACCATGTACTTCGTACTTCCTAAAATGGTGATATTAAATGGAAACTGACGGATGGAAAAAAGTATAAGTTTGTGTAAATTCTGCAACTGATTGATGGAAATAAGTATCAGATTGTGAAAAGCAGCTTATATTTCACCTTGAAAGAATATAATTAATATTTCGATGACAATAACAGAAGAAGAATTATTCTGAAATTATTGCGTGGTTTGTCATAATAGAAATACATGTTTAAATAATAAACTTCTATTTTCTGACAAATGTTGAAATTGGAAAATTATCATGTCATTAGTCATCTGTCGATTGCGGGCCGTACCAAAAACTTTGTGGTAAAGATCGCCAATGTTTCGAACAGTCTCTGTTTTTTAATTTGTCTATGGTAAACCTCATCTGAAAATCATTACACGCATAGTGATTTTTAACCGACGAAATCGAAAAGAAGCAGGTTCACTAGTCGATGCGTATTTTTTTCGTATGTATGATCACGCATAACTTCTCACAGAGCAGTTCGATTTCGATTATTCTTTTTTTATTGCATAGGGGTCCGGCCCTGTATAGCTCCGGACGACACTGTCGAATTTCGCTCTGCGAATATTAAGTGTTATAAAGCTTTTTCTTCAATTGGTTGACGGTCTTGTGCCAAAGATCAGGAGAAGAACCCCCCATCCACCCTCTACATTGAATTCCCGACGAAAATCCTACCCAGTGGAAATCGACAAGCCCCCTGGTAAAGGTAGTCTGGATCCGAAGAAATCAGTGCTCCTGGGGATCGGCTCTCTCTCGAAGGCCGATCTCCTGGAGGTGCTGGGGACTTTGCTGAACTCCCTCGGAGATGACCTGTTGAAAATCCCTGTGATTAGCAACCTGATATCCACCAAAAAGGCTGAAGTTGGAACTGATAGCAGCACACCAGCTCCAAAGAAGCACAAGAGAAATGATTTCCCAGCTCTACCACCACCCAAAGGCACGTTAAAACCCTCTTCAAGCTTCCTTGGCACTCGTAGAAGTTCTCGAATAGTTGTAGATACTAATTTAGATCAAAATTTGCAAAATTCCACAAACGTCAAAATCTCAAATAAATTTCAAGTTCTGTCAGACGTGACATTAAACGAATCCTACGTCGATTGTCCCAGAAATCCAGGGGCGGATTCAGCCAGTGCGCTCATTTCGGACCAGGGCTTAGAAAATTCCCCAAACCAAATTTTAAATTCTACTGAGGGTTCTAGCATCCCCGCAACGACTGAAAATTCCCAAAATTCTCAAAATTTGACCGAAGACGATACAAATATGGACATTACCAACGACTCTGTACGACCACAAACAGAACAGACACCACTAACGATCAAAAAACAGCAGGTACCTCCTATCACTGTTAGGGACAAGAGCAAGTGGGTAACAGTTAACTCACTTTTCAAATCAAACAACATCAAGTTAGACCAACCTGCAAAAAACGTATTCGACGGAATAAAATTTTTTCCAAGTTCACCCGATGATTATAGAAAGATCTCGAGCATCTTCAGGGATCAAAAGATCCCTTTCCATACATACACTCTCCCTGAAGATAAGAAACTCAGGGTCGTCTTCAGAGGCGTCCCCGAGTTTCTTACTTGTGACAACATTAAAGCTGAGCTGGTTGACAGGGGTTTTACACCGGAATCAGTGGCACGACGACATAAGTTGAACGGAGAAGAAAGTTCTCCCTCTTGTCTTGGTTCTGATAAGCAGGAACAGCGTGACATATTCAATGTTAAAGATATCCTGAATGTCAGAGTGACAGCGGAACCACAGAGGCCAAGGGCCTCTGTGGGACAATGTTACCGTTGTCAAAAGTTTGGCCACTGTCAGCTGAACTGCTGTGCCACCCCCGCTTGCGTCAAATGCGGGGAAAATCATATATCTAAGGATTGTGTCAAGCCAAAATCCGAAAAAGCAAAGTGTGCAAATTGTGAGGGGGAGCACACTGCGAATTATCGAGGATGCCCCAAGTGTCCTCGAATAAGGCGTAGGGTGAACCCCCGAACACGATCCACAATCCTAGATTTTTTCCTGCACATTCAGGCAGGACGCAGTCGGGATGTCGTATGCAGCGGCGGCCCGTGATAACCCTCCTGCACAGACATCTCAGCTTAATAGTCCGAGAGATATTCTGTCGACTTTAGATCAAATGAGGACACTGCTTGCACAGTTCGCTGAGGCTGCTGCAACACTCTCGACCGGTTTCAACCCTAACTAATGGGTGAAAGGCAGCTTCCGAACTTCATCAAAGCTGTGAGTTGGAATTGTAATGGCCTTCTCCAGAATAGACTTGAGTTTCAAGAGTTTCTTGTAGAAAACAATATTGATGTTGCTTTTCTGCAGGAGACTCGTCTTAATGGAGAAACTGTTAGATTTCCTAACTACAAAATGCTCAGAAATGATCGACTTGGACGTCCGGGTGGGCGTTGCCATTTTGGTAAAACGCTGTCATTCGCATGTTCAAGCTTGGCATTTCCAATGATGATACCATGGTATAGAAACTGTAGGTATTGTTTTCAACACGAGGAGTGGTCCTATGCGTTTGATCAGTGCTTATAACCCCCCGAACAATCGAATACTTCCTGAAGCGCTCGATACACTCTTGATGGAAACAGATCAACCTGGTGTGGTCATGGGCGATCTGAACGCTAAAGCACACACAATGGAGTCGTGTCACCAATCAGAATGGTAGGCGACTGTGGCAACATTTTGACAGGAATGAATACCAGGTGTTGGCTCCGGATGAGCCAACGCATTTCGGTCATCTCAGGCCCGATGTGCTTGACATTGCTTTGGCCAGGAACATCACCTGGAATTGGGACATTCGTACTCTCTCCGAGTTGGGCTCTGATCACAACCCGGTGATTTTAACTCTAGGGGGTGATCCACCGCCCCAGACAGATCGTATGTGCACCAAGGTGGACTGGGAGAGGTTCCGTTCGCTTCTAGAGACAGGTTACTGTATCCTGAGAGAATTGATTCTCCACTTGAGTTGGACGAGGCCGTAGCTCGTTACGAGCTCACCATCAAAAATGCTCTCAGGGATTCCCCCCGAAGAGAACCGGCTCCTAGATATCAAGATGAATTTCCTCGAAGAATTAAAAATCTTATTCGAGATCGAAATCGGGCCAGAAGAGCCTATCAAAGGAGTCTGTTCCCTGGGGACAGAATCCGTCTAAATGAGTTGAATAGGGAGGTTAGAAATAACGTAACCGAGTTCAGAAACGAAAGATTTGGCAACACATTAGAAAATTTAGAAAATGACGGACAACTTTGGAAATTAAATCGAAATTTAAAGTCAAAAGACTGATTTCCCCTATTCATGGAGAGCTCGGCATGTGCTACGACTCCGAGTCCAAAGCTCAAGCTTTTGCTGACTCGATGGAAAGACAATTTAAACTTAATGAGCATCCAGACGATGATCTGGATCGTGATCTTTTGCTAGAAAACCGGGTTCACCGCACTCTAAGAGAACCTGATCGTGATGTCATTCGTCCAGCTTCGTTGGATGAACTTAAGGCGCATATCAAAGGATTAAATCCCAAAAGCGCCTGGTTGTGACGGAATTTCTAATTGGAGGATTAGGAATTTACCGGATAACCAGGTGCAGTCATTATGAATATCATCAACAATTCACTGCGCCTCAAAGATTTCCTCGAAGGTGGAAGCATGCCATCGTGGTCATGATCCCGAAAGAAGGTCAGAACCCGACATTCCCGCAAAATTATCGACCAATCAGTTTGTTATGCTGTTCAGCTAAGTTGGCTGAAAAAATCGTTCTCGAAAGGCTTGACGATGAAGTGGAGGACAGAAATGTCCTACCGAATGAGCAGTTCGGCTTTCGTCGCGCTCACTCCACCGAGCTACAGGTTTTGAGGCTGGTGGAAAATACAATCTCTTCACTAAACACCAACAATAGTGCTCATATTGTCCTACTAGACATAAGTAAAGCATTTGACAGAGTATGGCACGAAGGCCTGCTCTGCAAATTGATCGATTTCCACTTGCCTTTGAGCCTGGTGAAGTGGATAAAGTCGTTCCTCGTGGGTAGGACATTTCAGACCAAGGTTGACGATTTCCTCTCGGACCCGAGAGAAATTGAGAGCCGGCGTTCCTCAGGGGGGCAGTACTGTCTCCTGTATTATACGCACTCTTCACCTCCGATATACCACGAACCGAACACGTGAAAATCTCCTGTTCGCCGATGATACGGCCTTACTTTCCTCGTCAGCCAACCACCTGATGGGTGTTGTTTTATTTGCAGAATGCATTAAACGACCTCCAGCAGTGGTACCTGGAGTGAAAATAAAGTTAAATCCCGATAAAACACAAGCGATCTCGATGGGTCGCAAGAGAAACAACCGGAGAGGAAGTGACTATCTCTGGAAGGGAGATAGAATGGTCGGAACAAGTCAAGTACTTAGGGGTTACTGTGGATCGTCGGCTCACCTGGAAGCCGCATGTGAATATAATAAAAACAAAATTGCTAAGAAAATCGGCGCACTTTACCCTCTGATTAATAGAAGAAGTAAACTCTCTTTAAAAAATAAAGTCAAGATCTATAAAATGATGTTCAGGCCTGTCATTTTGTATGCCTCGCCGCCTGGGGAATAAACCTGCAGGACTAGCATTCGCGTCCTGGAACGGCGCAAATGAAAGTCCTGAGGATGATAACGAATGCTCCGTGGTATGTGCGGAACGATCGGATACTTGAAGACTTGAACCTGCCTTCCATCAGAGGTATAATCAGAGACCGCAATCGGAAAGTATTCGATTGCTCAATAACCACGAGAACCCCCTCGTGAGGGAAGCTACTGATTACAACATAGACGACCCCTCGCGCTTTAAACGTCCTAGGCACTCCCTGGAGTGATGGGCTATCTATCAACCTATCCCGGGTAGTGAAAGCTGCATCCTCTATAGAAATTTTATTTTTCAAAATCTAGATTCAAAATTCTTTCTCGGCCATTTTTGAGAACCGCCATCATGGGAAGGGCTGGAGACCGGTCTCCAGTCCTTATCCGTCAAAATTCCAAATCCGTGAATGGCTGTTGCCCACTTGTTCGAAGCTCAAAGAGTAAGAGCCTTAGGGTTACACTCGTGTTAAGTAATAGTGATAGAAGATCCTGAACTATTGCATAGGGTATACTTTGAAATTGGTCGAAATTGAATTTGAAAAAACAATGTCACCTTTAAGGGTAGCAAAATAGGGATATTTATCGTTCATCCACTGAATTTTTACCCGTTAACAGATTCTACCACTTATAACTTTGTACTGGGTCATCCGATTTAGATGATTCTTTTCTTAATGGACAGGGCATACTTCAGACTTGGTGATTTGGAAAGGAATAATCCACCTCTAAGGGTAGAAAAATAGGGGATTATTAATTTTTCATCTGTGAACTGATTCTGTTGGAATTTGGCATACAATGGATACCTGGACTCAATTGAGTAGATAGGTATTAGTTGATTTTAACCACAAAAAAGAGAAAAATAAAAACTCTAAAAAATTAAACCGACGAAAAAATCAACTGAAAAGCAAAAAATTAAATAAACCTTCTTGGTCTTAATGATAATTGAGCTCCTAAACTAATGTGGGTAACTAATTTTGAATCGGCACCGAACGAACAATTAACGAAGATCATTCATTCTGAAGAAATAATCAAATTGCCGCCGTGCATCCCGCTGCCATCATTTTACGCTTTACCTAATTCAATTACTAGTTTGTTTGGCGCCGACTCGAAATTAGTTACTAACATTAGTTTAGGAGCTCAATTATCATTAAAACGAAGAAGGTTTATTTGTTTTTTGCTTTTCAGTTTATTTTTCCGTCGGTTTAATTATTTATTAAAAAGTTTTTACCATCGTTACGATATTGACAGCCGTAACTTGGACATAGACACAAGTCAAATCTTATGTGATGAAGTTAACACAAGGTAAATTGATTTGGCTAACATTGATTTCCAAATTGATGGCCGGACAACCAACTTTACCAAACTAAACTAAACTAAACTTTACCAAACTTACGTTTAATCAGCACGTTGAGAAAATAATAAACATTGCTAGAAGAACTCTGGGTTAACTAATACGCAATTTTAATGAATTTTCAAATCTCAGGGCTATTTCCTCTATCTACTACTGTTAAGTTCGCTGCAAACTTGGATATTTTAGTGTACTGTGGAACCCTAGCCACGTCAAAGGCATACCAGCCATTGAATCAGTTCAAAAGGAATTTCTATTCTACAAGAAACACCACACTTATCCCATTTATCACTACGAATACGATCTACTATTGGAATAATTAATTTTTTTTAGCCTGAGAAAACGTAGAGAAATAGCAAATATCGTATTTGTTTACAAACTGATAAATAATCAAGTCGACTCAACATCTCTATTATCACTATTAAATTTTAATACTCCACGTATTTCGTCAAGGTCACACTTGTCTTTTCGAATCCACATGCCAAATTCACAGCATCACTACAATAGTCCAATCTAAACTGTGTGTAGAAGCCTCAACAAGGTACCCTCTATAGACATCTTATTTTCTAACTTGAATCAATTTAGAAAGCAACTGTATAGACTTATTCCAAATTAGCTTCGGCATATATACACTTTCAATTTTTACTTGCATCTCCTTCGTGCATCTGTACTTTATTCTAAGTTATCACCTTTTCTATTTAATCTAACCTTCACTCTCTTGAATGACCTTTAGCTAGGCTTCTTTTTGTTATGATTTTGTTTTTATTTTTTACCATTGATATCATTTACTCCTGATTTACCATTATATTCACTTCAAATTGTTATAATTAATATTATATACTCCTGTTATTGGGGTTAGGCCTGTTGGATGTATCATGTCTGAAATAAATAAATGTGGTGGTCTATTTTTACGTGGATGTTAGATGTGTCCGTTGTTAATGCTTGGACTATCTACAGGCGATACGAACTTATAACCCAGTTGTAATTTAGAAGGCAAATTGTACAAATATATCTTACTAGATATGGACTGTCCCCAAAGGAATAAGAAGTCCATCAACATCACGCTCGAGTGTTACCCTAAATAGGGTGTTAGATGATACGATGGTCGCAATCATTTACTTATGCCAAATAAGAACAAAAAGAGAAGAAGATGTGCTGGTGAAGGATGTTCATCCAGTGTATGTACAAAATGCCGAAAATGTGATGTAGCATGATGTTTCATACCAAATAACAATTTTGAATCCCATACGCTACTGTTACCATAAGGTAACGGCATTTTTTTGCTAATAAAAAACTTTTTCAAGAAAAAATTCGCAAAATAGCAAAATCTTAAAGAATCACAAGAATTTTTTTTTCTAATTTTTAACCACTGTAATTCGTTATGAAATGGCATTATACACTCGTCATTCGCGGGTGTGCAAGAGGTCACATTACACCCTGTATTTACCACATTTCACAACGGACTGTAATCAAATTCGGTAAGACTATGCTTGATATGAATACGCAGTCGTTATACATATATCGTTTGATAAAACTTTTTGATCCCCACAACTTTTATCTAAAGATTTTTTGTCTGAAACGTTCACAAACCCAGAAATTCGCTGCAAATTACTGAATAATAAAAAATTAAACGGTTCTCCCCTCTTTACACTTATTGCGAAAAACATCCAACGTACCATCGAGTACAAATTAACCATTCAAGTGAAATTATGAAGAAAAAATCATTGGATAGAGTTGAAAATTCGCATAGTCATTAGGGCAACTTCAGCGTCTGTCCAATAATTTTGCAAGTATAGTCCATCCAATATCAATTGCAGAAGCTTTTTCTATAGGGAGCAAATGAAAACTCACTCCGCTAACACGAGCGTATATGCGAAGAAACGGAACGAAAAATAATCTGTACTACTCGTAAACATTTTCCGTCGGCAAACGGTAGATCAAAAGAGCCGATAGTCAACGTGGACTCGAGTGACGGCTGTCTATCATACAACCGATTCGTCTGGGCCAATCGAGTCGGACATTAATGCTGGAGGTGTGTTCTCTACCATGGGAGGTCATAAATCACGGTTATATTTTTTTTCAATAGCTCGAAGATTAAAACCAGTAGCGTCTAGGTATTGGTGTGTGCCGATCGAAATACGTTTTTTGGATATAATAATAACCCCACATCAACAATGAAAAATTTTTTTCTTTCTCAAGTATTTTATAATAAAAAACTTGTCTTTAATTGTTTTCATTTTCATTATTTATGAAGTATTTTTAAAATCTTAAAATATCTAAATAAAATTAGTTATCTCCGCCACT
>JAFIRS010008049.1:0-19908 GCA_018342105.1 Gonioctena quinquepunctata
TTTTCACCAACGAAAATTCTCAGCGCCTTTTTCTGTAAAATGAAGATACAATGGGCATCCCTAGAATTTCCCCAGAGTAAAATTATATGAGAAATGTGAGATTGCATCAATGAGCAAAAAACTATTTTCAATGTAGAGAAATTCGTTATGGGTTTGAGTTGTCGTGGTAAAAATAGAGCACTCGATAATTTACTTTTCAGACCTGAAATGTGGCTAACCAATTTAACAACCTATTCATCCAGTGTGAAGCCTAATAATTTGACAGTTTGAAACTTGGGTAATGGCTGGGTCGTAGAAACCATCATGTTTTGTGATTTATCATTATTTATCTTCAGTTTATTGGCACTGAAGCAATAGTCGGCTTCTCCTTGAATCTCAACAGATTGCTGAACAAGAGATGAGTGACATTTTGAAGAATAAATAGAGTATGTATCGTCGGCAAATAGTACACTATGACATGGTTTCATATAGTTGTAAAAATCATTAATATAAATCACAAATAGAAGCGGGCCGAGTAAAGATCCCTGCGGTACACCTAGGTTAATTGGGTATTGCTCGGAGAATTCATTGTTATAAACAACTACTTGGAAACGATTGTTCCGGTAAGTTTTAATCAAATTTGAAGTAGTACCTGTAAACACCATAATAGAACAGTTTTTCAAGTCGAATGTCGTGGGAAACCAGTCAAAGGCCTTCGTTAGGTCCAATAGTGTTACTCCCACAACTTCACCTTTCCCGAGACCTTCAACTATGCTTCCGACTGCACTCGTAGCACCATTAGTGGTAGAGAAAATCTCAAGAAAACAAAACTGATGTATACAGAAGGAATTGTTGTTTTCAAAAAATTTAATGAGTCTTTTCTTTATGAGCTTTTCTATAATTTTTGTAATAAATATTTTAATAGATATAGGTCTATAGTTATCGACTAACTCTTCGTCTCCTTTTTTGTGAAGGGTATTACTTTGCATATTTGAAAATATCTGGAAATTTACCAATAGAAAAATTAAATTGATCAAATTAGTTAATAGGGTAAGAATTATATCCTGAATTTCTTAATGATTTTGCTATTTATTCCATTGATATCAGGACAAGCTGAATAATTTCCTGTACTTCATCACATGTAACAGGAGCTAAAATGAAAGATGATCTAGGAGAAGGAAAGTTTCGAAAGTTCGCCAATTCAGAAAGTTTTACATTGGGCAAGGATTTTATAATATTCACGCTACACTAGAAACATTATTGTTGAATTAAAACGGCACTGTAGAGTTTTTTAGTTTGCAGAATCAAATTCAGGAGGTTGAAATACATACATAGCACCTGATATATGCAATCATTTGTCACCCCGTCGGAGGGTGAGTTTTGGGGGTGGAAATGTTAAAAAAAATCAGAGTTGAGTTAAAACGGCAGTGTAGAGTTTTTTAGTATGCATAATCAAATTCAGAGGGTTGAAATATACACTGATATATGAAATCATTAGTCGCCATGTCGGAGGGTGTGTATTAGGGGTAAAATTTTGGGAAAATCGAAATTCAGTTTAGACGGCATGTAGAGTTTTCTACTATGCAGAATCGAATTCAGAGGGTTGAAATACAAGCACCTATAATTAAATCATTTGTCGTCCAGTCGAAGGGTGTGTATTAGGGGGTGAAAATGTTGAGAAAATATAAATTCAGTTTAAACGCAGTATACAGTTTTATTTAAATGGTAGTGTAAATTTTTTTGAATCGGATTGGGGGGTCGAAATATTTAAGTCCACCTGATATATAAATCATTTGTCGCATCGTCGAAGGTGTGTATTGAGGGGGTGAAATTTGAAAAAAACGAAATTCAGTTTAAATGCAGTGTTGGGTTTTCAGGTATGCTGAATCAAATTCAGGAGGGCGAAATACATACCACCTGATATATGGAATCATTTGTCGTTTTAACTGAATATTGTTTTTTTTTTAAATTAATTATCTACAGATGTTTTATTTCATCATTTTTTTACTCCATAATTAACTCCTCGACTGGGCGACAAATGATTTCATATATCAGGTGCTATGTATTTCGACCTCCCCAATTCCATTCTGCATACTAGAAATCTCTACACTACCGTTTAAACTGAATTTCATTCAACATTTCTACCCTCCGACGAGACGACAAATTGTAAAAATAGAAAAATTGTTTTCAACATTTCCACCCTCCAATACAAACCCTCCGACGGGGCGACAAATAATTCCATAATAATAATAATGCGCTTTATTTCAAAGAAAGTTCACAATGATTTAACACTAAAATTGTAGACACTTAAGTTGGAATGGTGTCAGGAAGTATGTTCCACATGTTCATTTATTCGTCTAGTAACAGTCTTTCGAATTCTTTTTTATATTATGTTAGGGTATTTATTTTCCTAATATAAATGGGTAATTTGTTTAAACAGTTTCATACCCATGTTCTGCGGACCCTTCTCCGTGGTTGTTAATCTATGTGGTTCATTTGTTCCGATCTTGTTTTTTATGGATGTTCTGTTGGCGGTAGAAAGCTGGATTGGTTATTGAAGAGGAAGATGAGGCATTCGTATATATACAAAGCGAAAATGACAGAAATCTTATTTGACTTAAATGTTCCTCGACATGTTTCATTGTATCCCATTCGATGTACTATACGGATGGCCCTTTTCTGGGTGGTAAATATTTTCTGAGTTTGTATGCTACTGCCCTAAAACAAACTAGCGAATTTAGTGGTCGATTAAAAATTTGCATGATATACAATTTTCATCACATTCGTGGCATATTTGCTAATTACTCTCATTGCATAACAGGTTTTGTTTAGTTTATAGCTTAGGTAGTTAGAATGGGTATCCCAGGTTAGCTGTTCATTTATGTACAATTCCAGGAGCTTTACGTTTTAGTTATGTCAACAGAGCACTGGACTGTGGACTCTCTAGTTCTGAATAATACCACATTTGTTTTATCTAAATCTAAAGCAAGCTCAGTTTCTGCAATATAGTTTCTTGCATTTCAAAAAAAAAGTATTTATTTCTACCTTTACCTTATCCAAAAAAAATTGCAGTGACCAACAGATTGGAGTCATCTGCGTAGTTGATGATATGTTGATTATCCTTTGACCTAATTTCGTTGAGATCATTTGTATGGATGATAAATCGAACAGGTCCTAAGATGCTGCCTTGAGGCACTCCTATATTTGAGTCCGTGACAGATGACCTACAGACTTTTTCTATTTGGACCATTTGTCTAGAAAGATATGAAGTGAACCAATTTAGGCAATTCTGCCACGTTTGCTCATTTTTTCTAGCAATATTGTGTGGTTTAAGCAATCAAACGCTTTTGATAGATCTAGGAAGATCCTTAGAGCCAACTGTTTCTTTTCAAATGCTAGGATGATTTTTTGGATGAAGTTAAAAATTGCCGTGTTTATCGATTTGTTTTCAGGTAGCCATGCTGACTTTCACTGAATAGATTTAATTTTGACATAAAATTTATCAGTCTTTTGCACATTGACAGTTCAAATAATATAGCAAAAGCTAGTAAGAAACTTATGGGCCCATAGTTTTCTTGTAATTCAGGATCTCCCTTTTTCCAGGATGGGCTTTATTAATGCTATCTTCAGTTGGTCGGGGAAAATTCCAAAGGTAAAAGAATTATTCACGATATGACTAAGAGGTGCGCTGATTTCATTTATACAAGCTTTTATTAAATTGGTTGATATTTCATCATAACCACTACTTGTTTTTGAGTTCTTTGGCTAGATCTATCACTTCATTTGTGGTCACCGGTTCTATGCACATATGCTCCTTATTTTCTATAATATTGCTTTGGAAGCTTGCCGCGTTTGTGTTTGTTATGAGTCCTTTTACCGAGTCACAAGGAATTTATTATAATCTTCGGCAATATCTTGCAGGTCCCCTTTCAATTGGATATCTTTGTCTGATACATTCTTTCCCGTAATTTCTTTGCATATATTCCACATACTTTTGGATTTATTATCTGAGCGTCTTATTTTTCCTTCATAAATTTTTTATCTATCGTTGGCTAAGAGGGAGTTATATTCTTTTTTTACTTGATTGTAGAGAGGTTTGTATTTATGGTCGAGATTACATTTTAATTTCTTACCGTGTCTTTCTTTTGTGAGTGGAAAACATTCATTGAAGAGATGCAGAAATATTTCCCATGAAGCTACTCCATTGTCCATTTACATCATAGCTACAGCAATTAAAAATAGTCCCATGTTTGGTTTTGAGTGAAAATTATTTTTGTTTTCTGTTAAAAAAAAATCTTTTATGAATGGGTTCAGGTTTTTTATGACGGTTATGGAATCCTATGATTTGGGCAAAATGATCCGAAATACAACTGTGTAAAATATTTGTTTTGCATTGTAATTTGTAAAATATTATCTATGCAGCTTTTTGAGTTTGAGTTTACCCTGGTATAGTCGTAGATTGTCTTATGTAGGTTGAAAGAATCCATTAAGATCATTAAGTTAGTGTTGGAATTATTTTCTTTTTTCATTTTAATGTGGAAATCCCCTGCTAGGAAAATGGGTTTATTTTCATTTGTGATTTTTTATAATATGAGTTCTAGTTTGTTAAAAAATAGTGTCACTGCCATTTGGTGGCCTATATATTGTTATCACTATTACTGTTGTTTGTTTGAGAACTCTGCCGCTGCGCACTCAAAGATGCCTATTCTGATAGATAATTTAAAAAAACTGGCTATACACTGCATACTCTGCCTCTCCCCATGTTGCCCCTCGGGTCTGCAGAAGCTAGTTAATAATTTAAAATTATTGATACCTTAACACGTCAATGTTCTGTTATAGCAAGAACCATGCACTGTGGATGTTTTTTCAACATTTCATTTAGTTTATCTATACAGTTGCCGATGGATTGTACATTTTGGTGGATGATTTTGCAAACTTTTTGTTCGGTGCCCTCTCTTGATTTTTGTTTACGGATGGTGTTCAATGGTACTTTGCTGTGTTGACTGACTAGGCGGCGATGTTTCGCTGTTATTTATCTGGTTTAGCACAATGGTGGATTATGCAAAAAAAAAACCCTGGTCATTTAGTTTATTCAGAAAGTTGCGGTGCCTTGATAATTGATATCAGGTGGTATGTATTTTGACCTCGTGAATTCGACTCAGTACACTAGAAAACTCTGCACTGCCGTTTAAACCTAATTCTGATTTTCTTCAAACATTTTCACCCCCCAATACACCCTCCGACGGGTCAACAAATGTTATACAGTGTCCGTTATGAAGTTCGCAGCATATGGAAAACTTTTTTATTATTGATTTCTCAAAAAAAAAACATTCGTGATAAAAACCTCTGCTCCATCCCAAACCTGAATTGCAAACACCAAAATTGAATTTTATACGACCCTATACGAGGGAGATAGAAAAGCATGCTTTGTTTTCAAAATAATATGATCCCATCACTTCATTTATCACGGTAGAATTCAAATGCATGAGGAAATATTGTTCAAAATCGAATGTTGATCCAGAAATTCGAATCATAGCCACCTATGACCAATTTTTTCCTCATCGCCCTGTACAACATAAGGAATATTATGCTAGACGATGGTATATTGTTATATATGATGATATCACCCCCTGAATATTTTCTCATTTCTCCCTCTCATCGGAAAATCACATTAATTGAATTATTTGACGGAATTTCACAAAATCTTGCTGGAAATAGTAAATAAAACTTAATTGACAATTAATTTATTTTCACAATACAAACAAAATTATTCTATGTGGAGTCCTCCATTCTCAATAGTACGGCGGTGCATTGCATCATGAATATTCCTTAGTATCTGTGGAGCTATTCCTCGACTACAATCCCTGATAGTATTCCCCAAATGACGTATATTTTGAAATGGTTTTCTTGAATATACCTTCTGTTTGAGATATCTCCATATGAAAAAATCCAAAGGAGTGAGGTCCGGTGACCGGGCGGGCCAAGCGTTATTGGAATATCTTCCAATCCATCGATTTGGAAATGTTCCGTTTAACCACCTTCTCACTTCTAGCGTAGAATGAACGGATGCACCATCTTGTTGAAAATACATTCCAGCTCTCATATCCAGAGGAATATCATCTAAATAATCGAAGAGAAACGTCTGCAGCATTCTTAAGTATCTTGCAGAATTCAGTGGTTGTCTGAAAAATACTGGTCCAACAATAATTTCATTAAGAATTCCGCACCAGACGTTAACTTTGAAGTGATATTGGTCTCTACATTGTATCCCAAAATGGGGATTATTATCTGCCCATCACCTGCCATTCTGGGAGCTGACTACCCCATTTGATGTGAAGGTTGAATCGTCACTATAAAGAATTTTTTTTCGAAAACTGTCTATTATCTTCCTTCATAGACTGAAACCAGAAACAGAAATTCAAGCGATTATCCGGATCTCTCGGTTTCAAAGTGTGTGTGAATTTTGTTTTATACGGTTTGAATTTATTATTACCTAGAACTCTTCTCATTGATCGATCGAATATACCACGATATTCTCCTCGTTGCGATAATGACATTCTTGGATTTTTAATGGTAGACAGCATAATATTCATAACAGTTTCTTCATTTTCAGTTATCGGTCGTTTATGTGTCACTTTGTATTTTTTCGAAACCGATCCAGATTCCCTGAGTGTTTTCAAAATTCATGTAATTGTCGAATTATGAACGTTTTTACCTGGATGTCTTTCATTAAAAATATTGGCAGTGTCTCTACAAGTGCGATAATTGTCGCCCTGTATCATCACAATCTCCACTCTCTCCTGTATACTTAGTCGAGCAGCCATGATTGAATTGAAAAACTACTGAAATTACTCTACAGATTTGTGAGTTATTCTTGATGAGTCAGAAAAGGTTTGTTTACAATTAGAAATGAATTTGTTTCCAAAGCCAACTGTGATCGGTAAATGTTCTGTATCTCAATTATTTACAGTAAAAATTCAAAGAACAAAACTATGGAAGCTGGGTATTGCTATCGAAGTCGAATGTTACAACTTACGATATTTCGAAATTTATAAATAATACGTGAATAAATTGTTCGAGTGGATTAAAACCTTAATTTTGTACGTTGAATGCTGAAAAAAATTCTATAAAATATTGTAGATGCATTCTAATGTCTTGTTTGAAAAAAAAACTATACAAAAGTGTTATTCGTAGTGTGAAAATAAATTCATTTTCATTCTGGCATCATACCTTGGAGACAATTCAGTTTTATTTACCCAGCAAGATTTTGTGAAATTCCGTTACATAATTCAATTAATGTGATTTTCCGATGGGAGGAGAAATGAGAAAACATTCAGAGTGATATCATACCTAACAATATACCATTCGTCTAGCACAATATTCCTTATGTTGTACAGGGCAATGAGGAAAAAATGGGAAAAAAGTTGAAATATGAAATTGGTCATAGGTGGCTATGATTCTAATTTCTGGATCAACATTCGATTTTGAACAATATTTCCCCATGAATTTGAATTCTACATGAGAAATAAAGTGATGGAATCATATGAATTTGAAAACAAAGCATGCTTTTCTATCTCCCAATTTTGGTGTTTGCATTTCAGGTTTGGGATGGAGCAGAGGTTTTTATCACAAATGACTTTTTTTTGAGAAATCAATAATAAAAAAGTTTTCCATATGCTGCGAACTTTATGCCGGACACTGTATATCAGGTGATATGTATTTTGACCTACGGAATTTGATTGGCATACTAGAAAACTACACTGTTGTTCAAACTGAATTCTGATTTTTTTCAACCTTCAAAACTCACCATCCGACGGGGCGACAAATGATTTAATATATCAGGTGCTATTTTAACCCCTTTAAAAAAAAACTCTACACTGCCGTTTTAATGTATATTAAAAAAATTCAACATTTCCACCCCGAATACACCTCCGCCCCCGGGTTGAAAACGCAAATATCATTTTTTACATTCATCAACAGAATTTAATCGTGTACTGAAATAAGCCCTCATTATCATTTTAACGAGAAACAGATCCGAGTTAAATTTTTCTCAGTGTATTTTGTGGTAGTGGATAACTTCACACTAGTAGTTATAACTAGGAGCAAGAGAGATTAAGGTAGTTGTCGTGCTACAAACAGTGTCAAAAATTAGGCTCGATTGTAGTGCGACGCGATACATGTTCATACGCTGAATTAGTGGGATCTTTTTTTAAGGAACTGTACACTCGGAAACGCAACTACCATGCGTGACACAGCAAATAAGGTATGACTTGCATTTAGTTGTTCAAGATACAGTGCAGTTTGCTCTAAAAACATTGGCGATGTATCGTTATTGAATATAAGAAAAACGTCCCCAGATTGAAGAGGGCCAGGAATGTTCGAGTTATAAAAATTAGCCAAAGATTCAATACTAAACGAAACATCAGATAATTTAGACGAAGCGATGTATGATGTAAACATTTTGCAAAAATTAGTTCGCTTGATTGGTAAAGAGTCAGAATTATCAACATACTAAAAACATAATAAGAATGTATAACAATGGACGAAAAAATTTTAATTATTATACGATTTTCTGAAACAAATGTATCACGATGAAGAAGAATTAGATTAATCACCTAACTGGAAAATTGGAGAATAGAAAACATAGAGCTACTAAAAATGGGAAAGCATTTCAATAATGATTTAAAAATAAATGTTTAATCAAGTGATTATTTAATATAATAGTTAGAAAAATAACTAATATTACATACATTCTTGTTTATTTTTTTTGTAGATGTATATGTTTTATTTTATTAGCCTGTTGGAAATGTGAATCATTTTTGTTTATGTGAAAAAGAGTTGGAGGCGTGCAGACAAGAATTTTTAAATTCGATCCCTGCCCGAGGATATCTTTTTCTAGAATTTGAAAATTATTGTCTGCACGTCGCCAACTCTCTTTCATATTATATATTACAGACAAAGAATATCCATTCTTATTTTTTTTTTATGTTTAAAAATATTCTAATTATGTTATACGTACATGTGTTGTACAAATGTATAAATAAAATAAAGTTTATGCACTGTTGTTTGCCGTTACTTGCTAAATCTACATTTTATTTTATATCTATTCCTATTGTAAAATGTTTAAAATGCATCAGTATATATTAATGCAATTATTCACAATTATTATTCATAAATATGTGCATTCCAAAACACAGTTCAATTCAAACCCCCAAGACCCTCGCGCTCTCGCTTATTTGAATCACGAGCGCTCGCTTGAGGCGTTGCCACGTTTCTCAGCATTCCCTATCTTGCACTTCTCATACGCAATAATTTAGAAACTTCTCATGGCAATAACTAAATAACTTTATAGCTACGCGTGTTTAATTTTTTTTATAAAATTTGTTATTTACCTTTAATGATATACTAGTTTTCTGAAAAGATCTGAATGTTTTTAGTTATGCCTTAAAATGTGGTGTCTGCGGTAGCTCACTAAGGGATTACGTCTTAAACGTAACTTTGAAGCCTTATATCTCGCTTTCGGTGTATTAAATCATTCCAAAAATTTAATATGTTACAGGTAGTAATGTTATCTGAAGGTGGTATGAATATAAACGAAATCTGATTGGAAGTGGATTTCACGACAACTACCTTGAATTTGCTGAGGCACAGCGCGTAGCTCTCATGGCAATCAAACTTTTTTTAAATGAGCATTGTTGTATCGCATTGTGTCGAATGAGTTGTATCAAAGTTACCTTGTTGGTCCAGTCAACGAGGGATCGAACAGCACAAATGATTACCCATTTTTTAACCATGTCCTCTAGTAATTGGTGTTTTTCTCCTGTATTTTGAGATGCCGTACCGCTGATCAGGTGGTTGTTTAATGGATATTTGACTCGTAATACACTCTTTGACCAGCGATATAGCATTTTCCACGTCTGATATCACACATCTCGGGCCCCGAATAGTATTGTAAAACAGAACGTTTCAAATCAATTTGAAGAGGGTAAGGACTCCTGTTATGTATGTAATGGAATCTTTGAAATTAATATTCACCCATTTCCAGATGTCCGAATAATTTGAAATTTTGCACACGTATTGAGAACCGATGACATTACAATAATTTGATAACCTTGACCTGGTATCCTCACCAAGATCTTCAGAAAAAATGCCAAATTTACATTACAATCATTTGGTGAGTATGCTTTTGGTTTCAGCACTTTCACCGACAGACAGTAAAAACTTCAATCTCATGTGGATGAATCATTCCCGTAGACAGAAAGTTTGAAAACCCGCTTTTGTAGCAATGTGAACTGAGAAGTTATAAATGAAATTATAGTAAAAAAAACTTGCTTTTGTAGCAATAAGAACTCAGAAGTCAGAAATAAAATTATTTGAAGAAACTAAAAAAAAATACACAATCATATATCAAAATGGACTAAAAAGTTAAAAAGAACAAGAATAAAGCATTTACCAAAAAAAATTCACTTGTGTAAAAAAACGTGTGAAGCTCTTTCCTTTTTTCTTTTCATAATGAATCTATATTTACGAAAAGCTAACGATGAAAACTTCACGCTTTTTTACACAAGAGAAATTTTTTTGACAATGGCTTTATTCTTATTATTTTTTACTTTTGATACTATCCTATTTATGGGTTTTTTTTCAAAGGATTTTTTTTCTTTTTAGCAAGTTTTGATGGGCGTTAACCGATTTTTGCAAGCAGGAAAATATTTTTTCTACTTGGTTCCTGAAGTATGTAAAATTTAACTATAAAGTATGATTCTGCTTTCGAAATACTTTGGATTTGTTTTATCAATATACTAGCTGATCCGACAGACGTTGTCCCGTTCAAATTTTATTTTCCTGAAACCTCTCGTCCGCGTAGAATATCTTTTTTCCTGTTTTTCTTTGTGTTGTTCCATCTAGGTTATCCTTTTGACTCTGTCTGCTTCCCGTTATCTCATTTTCCCGTTATCCTGTTTTCTCCTCTTCCGTTATCGCGTTTTCCTTATCCCGTTTTACCTTTCCCTTTTACCTTTCCCGTTTTACCGTTTCCCGTTTTACCGTTTTCCCTTTTACCGTTTTCCCGTTTTACCGTTTCCCGTTTCACCGTTATTCCGTTTTACTGTTATCCCGTTTCACCGTAATCCCGTTCTCCCGTTATCACGTTTTGTTATATATATTGGCACACATAAATTTCGCAACATATGGAAGTTTTTTTTATTTATATATATAATGCAAATTTGACTTCGCAGTTAGATTGTGCTTGGAAAATGAGTAAAAAACAGCCTCTTTCCTTTCGTCATGTGCTACTCTAAACCTGTCAAATTTGACATTATTTTCGAAAATCCTCAAAATATCAGGTTTTTTTGGAAATTTCGAAAAATGTCAAAGAGAAAAGTTGCACGGTTTAAAATTTTATAGCTTTGCTTCAAATTTGGACTCTCTACTGTCACTTCGACTTTTTTGCAATTTTTTTTAATTTTTCGAATCTTTCGCTCTATGGATTCGAACGAAATATGATTCAAATTTCATAATTTTGATGAATACGAGACTTCAATGTCATATCTTGCCCAGAAAATACCCACATTGGCCTGTTACTAGAAAAAATAAATAAATTCACCTCCAGAAATTTCGGCTTTGTTGTTGCAAAGTTCATCTAGTTTTTTCATTTCATTGTGAAATTGATTCGAATTTTCAATGTATGGACGTTAATATGTCAGTAATCGAATAAACGAATGTCTCTTCATTCTTATCTCACTCGTATTTCTTTTTTTAACAGATTTATATCCCATTAGCTGCAGATGAGTTCGAAATATTTTGATGTAATTTACACCCAACAGTGTGATGTTGTTAGCTGATGTCACTCCAGATGAAGATCCGTAATCGGATAGCGTTATATTTTGTATGGATTGTAAAAGTTTGGTTTGTATTTGATTTTTGCTGCTAACTGATTGATCAACATATCCCTCCGAAACGTTACTAGATTTCCAGCCTCCATGCTTTTTAAATTGAAGTAAATCACCTCCTGCATCCCCTGATAGCGTACTGATGAGGGCCGAGAGCCCGAAACACGTGTCTACGGTTAACACTTCTCTTTGAGGGCTATATATATATATATATATATATATATATTGTTATATATGGTTATATATATATATATATATATATATATATAGTTATATATATATATATGTTTATATATATATATATATATATATATATATATATGGTTATATTTATATATATATATATATATTGAATATAAATTTAGGAATGTTGTTGTTATGAAAAACCAGTTAGATATTTTAAAAAGAAAAAACCCACAAAAAAGAATACTTATTGATTAGCTATTAGTTTCAAGAGATTGTTTTTACATAATTTCAGAAGTTCTATTTCCTTTATAAGCCTATGTATGATATGAATAAATAAAAATGTCCAAATTATATAACACAATCAATTTCATACACTGTCAGAATGATTACAACCCATAATTCTTCAAAAGACAACAAAAAGTCAGATTTAAAAATTTTCCTGAATAAAATGTGATCTACAAATTTATAAATTTGAAACATACAGTATATGAAATGGTAGCTAACTAAAAATAGCCAATGGTAGAACAGCAAACTTCTTGATGACAATAGCCAATCAGGGAACAGATGGTCACATGTAGAATTTGAAATTGTCAGAGAATAAGAGCGGGAAAGTGTCAGAGGCAATTATTATTGAAATTTGTACATAGTTAATAAGAATGGTAAAATAGTTTTATGTATAAGTTATGACACATAACCATAAACAGTGAAAATGTGACAATATAGTGCGCGAATTCAAAAATTCGAATCAGAGAGAAGGAACAAAAATGGTATCCAGGTAACAACAAACAAAGCCACAAAGAGATCGAAAATAAATTCAAAACGAATGCCACGTTATATATTTTGGGAGAAAGAAAAATGGAATAATTTCCACATTATAAGTGGAAACCAAGATTACCTTATTTTTACACCGTTTACTAGTATCCAAGGCTGATTGCTGAATTTGTATGGTCCTTTTCTATTTGGTATTGGAGTTCCTGATAGCATTGGAGTGAAAGGGAATCCAAATCCTGGTTGTATTGAACAGCGACAGTTCCTGACAGGTATAAACCTTCCATAGTGCACATTCCGAACTGAACAATTTCACTAATAACGCATATTCCATCGGAAGAACTTTATTTCAATTGATTTCGAACTATTAAAGAAATTTTCACTTTCAAGGTAAAAGTGAGGTTGTGTAAATTTTACCAATGAACTTTTCTCATGATTATCCATGAATATTTGTAGATTCACCTTAGAGTAAGTTATCTTTCGTAGGCCAGGTAAAATTAAGTTTTCCTGAATAAAGAATAATTGCTTTTGATACTTTGTCGTTTGTTTTCTACAATGATCAAAAATCATACTTATGACCATTGAATAAATAGAAATTTGACATACCAAGCAGAGGCTAGTGGCTCAATTGCCTGAACCGGCTATCTGAGACAAGGGGCGTACCAACTGAGCTTAGCTGTGGTAAGGAAAATGATAACAATTGGCAGCAATGTGACGAAAGAACAGTGACGTAGCTAGCAATTATTATTACATTGCAAAATATATTATACAGGGCACAAATAATTATCTATATCATAACAATTCGGCTCAACGAAGAATAAAGAAAATTATCAGCAATTTTCATTATATAACAACAAATTTATATTTGCAAATTATCATTACATTACAATTGGCACCCCAAAACGTGGGGCGAAATAATAACAAAACGTGGGGCGGAAAAGGCGAACAAGGCAAAGTAAGGGAAATATATTATTTCTTAATATTAACCGCAACGTAGTGGCAAGTAAGGCCAAATAAGGGCAATATATCATTTCAAGGGAGAGTAAGGGCAATATATCATTTCAAGGCAAGTACGGGCGAACAGTAACAATTGGCATTTCAACGTGTAAGACTAAATATTTTGGGCAATAAAAAATGGATTTGACAGAGAGTGAGTTTCAACAAATAATGGAATTCTTAGAAAGAATGCATGAAGAAAACTTAGAAAAAATGGACATAATGTTTAAAAAAAACACAGATGAAATAAAAAAATGTATGAAAGAATGTTTCAAAGATAATACAGAAGGAATATGTAAATCAATTGAAAAAAAATAGTGAGCAAAATGAATTTCATGAGGTAGTTATACAAAAAACAGATGATAGTAATAATTTATTAGAAAAAGATGATACACAAATACAAAATATAAAAATGAATATCGATAACATGAATAATGAGTTTATACATAATATGAACGTGAAGGATAAACATTTTCAGATGCAAAAGGGTAAAGTGAATAATAAAGTAAAAATGATGAAAATATATGACATACTAATGGCAAAGATGAATTTGGAATTGCAAAAAGGGAATGAAAATGATAAAATAATAATAATAAAAATGAATGACATGAACGTGGCTGACAAAAATCTTGAGTTGAAAAAAGGGAACATAAATAAGAAAATAATTATAATAAAAATGACTGACATGTACGTGGCTAACAAAACTTTTGAGTTGAAAAGAGGGAACATTAATAAAAAATAATAGTAATTCAATACAATACAATACAATATTTATTCATCCTTTAAATTTACATTTGTGGAAACGTCAAATTACAGAAAAAAAAAAAGTAAAAAGCCTATATGTATACACATTAGTGACAAGTACATATAAGACAAGTACATATAAGACAGAACAATAATTAAAAATAGACAACTTGTATATCAATGACATCTACAGGGCGGATAGAATTAAAAATATAAATGAAATATAAAAAAAAAATAATTAAAAAAAAAAAAAGCAAGATTCCATAGAAGGAGAGATAAATAATAAAAATGAAAATTTAGGGAATAATAAATTGTAGGTTAAAAATTTGATAAAAAAAAAAATAGGAAAAATATTAGAAAATAAAAAATATTGAATAAAAATTCATAAATATTTAAAAAGAAAAATTGAATAACAATCATAATACTGAAAAACAGAAAAGTTGATGAAATTATTGGTACAGGTTAGTTAGATAAAGTAAAGTGAAAAACAATATAGATTATAAAGAAGCAAAAATATAGAAATGGATAATAAATAATGTGAATTTTGAAGAAAAATGAAAAGAAATGAAGATAAAAATATTTTGTGTATAAAATGAATGTATGTGAGAAATGAAATTGAAATGATAATATATAATACTAAAGAAGTATATTATAAATATGATGATGATGAGGTATATTGATAAATAATATGAAGGTATATTAATAATTAAAATGAAGGTATATTAATGAATTATAAATGAATATAATATGTTAATTATGTGTGAATAAAGAAAAAGCGGAAGAGTATGTACACAAAATAAAAGTAAATAAAATGAGAGATTCAAATTAATAAAATATCCAATTCAATATGAATATAAAGAACAACTGAAGGAAGAGATAGGAAAAACAATAAAACAGTATAATTGAAAGCAGTACCAGTAATTGTGAAATTGATAATTGAAAATAATATCAGTATAAAATATAAAATGAAAGTAGGATAATCATAAAACATAAAATGTCATATATGATAATATCTTGAAAAGTTTTCTGTCTTGATATGAAGAGATGTCTGAAGTCAAATTTTTCTGGAACAAAAAAACATAATATTAGTAGTTGTAAATAATAGTTATCGTTGAAGAGCTTGTTTTTCTTGAACTGGTGGGAAATCCAGCATAGGTAGTTTCCTGAAAATTAAAAAATAGTATTAGTTAAAAATAGATTCAATAACTGTAAATAAAGAAACTAGTAGAAAATTGTGAATATAAATTTAGGAAATGTTGTTATGTTATGAAAAACTAGTTAGATATTTTAAAAGAAAAACCCACAAAATGGAATAATTATTGATTAGCTATTGGTTTCAAGAGATTGTTTTTACATAATTTTAGAAGTTCTATTTCCTTTATAAGCCTATGTATGATATGAATAGATAAAAATGTCCAAATTATATAACACAATCAATTTCATACACTGTCAGAATGATTACAACCCATAATTCTTCAAAAGACAACAAAAAGTCTAGATTTACAAAATTTTCCTGAATAAAATGTGATCTACAAATTTATAAATTTGAAACATACAGTATACGAAATGGTAGCTAACCAAAAATAGCCAATGGTAGAACAGCAAACTTCTTGATGACAATAGCCAATCAGGGAACAGATGGTCACATGTAGAATTTGAAATTGTAAGAGAATAAGAGCGGAAAGTGTCAGAGGCAATATTGTGAAATTTGTACATAGTAAATAAGAATGGTGAAATAGTTTTATGTATAAGTTATGACACATAACCATAAACAGTGAAAATGTGACAATATAGTGCGCGAATTCAAAAATTCGAATCAGAGAGAAGGAACAAAAATGGTATCCAGGTAACAACAAACAAAGCCAGAAAGAGATCGACAATAAATTTAAAACAAATGCCACGTTATATATTTTGGGAGAAAGAAAAATGGAATAATTTCCACATTATAAGTGGAAACCAAGATTACCTTATTTGTACACCGTATACAAGTATCCAAGGCTGATTGCTGAATTTGTATGGTCCTTTTCTATTCGGTATTGAGGTTTCTGATAGCATTGGGTGAAAGGGAATCAAATACTGGTTGTATTGAACAGCGACAGTTCCAGACAGGTAAAAACCTTCCATAGTGCACATTCCGAACTGAACAATTTCACTAATAACGCATATTCCATCGGAAGAACTTTATTTCAATTGATTTCGAACTATTAAAGAAATTTTCACTTTCAAGGTGAAAGTGAGGTTGTGTAAATTTTACCAATGAACTTTTCTCATGATTATCCATGAATATTTGTAGATTCACCTTAGAGTAAGTTATCTTTCGTAGGCCAGGTAAAATTAAGTTTTCCTGAATAAAGGAAATAATTGCTTTTTGATACTTTGTCGTTTGTTTTCTACAATGATCAACAATCATACTTATGACCATTGAATAAATAGAATTTTGACATATCAAGCAGAGGCTAGTGGTTCAATTGCCTGAACCGGCTATCTGAGACAAGGGGCGTACCAACTGAGCTTAGCTGTGGTAAGGAAAATGATAACAATTGGCAGCAATGTGACGAGAGAACAGTGACGTAGCTAGCAATTATTATTACATTGCAAAATATATTATACAGGGCACAAATAATTATCTATATCATAACAATTTGGCTCAACGAAGAATAGAGAAAATTATTAGCAATTTTCATTATATAACAACAAATTTATATTTGCAAATTATCATTACATTACAATTGGTACCCCAAAACGTGGGGCGAAATAATAACAAAACCATTTGTTAAATTATCAATACATTACAATATATATATATATATATATATATATATATATATATATATATATATATATATATATATATTTGTTATGTTTAAATGTTTAAAGAGTTGAAATAATAATATAAATTGAAAAAAACCCATAAATAAAAAATATTCATATCTGGTAGTCTGTGCTATGTTATTTTACAGTTTTTCCGAAGATTCTACCGTTTTTCTGAAACCTTGTATAAATATTAATCGATACCTATGTTTGAAATAAACATGTTTTCAACATTACAAGCAATAGGCATAATTTTAACATTTTTGAAATCAAAATTCACGAAGTATATTTTGAGCACTAGCAGATAAAATATTGAAAGTTCGAACATCCTGTATATGAAATTGGATCTTAACACAACAGCCAATGAGATGCCAGGAGAGATCTTGATGCAAAATTGGAAAATTCAAAACTATAGAAAAGCAGAAACGTCGAAAGAATGATTTTTACATGTCTTGTATATAGTTCATAAGGTAGTTGGAAATGTTTTGTGAATAAAAAGTGTCAAAAAGGTGAAATTAATAAAAAGTGCTACAAAAGGTGCGTAAAAATCGAAAATTCGAGATAAAACAAAATGGGTTGGTATCGAGGGATAGAGAATCAACAAAGCGAGGAAAATTGAGAAAAAATAATTTTGGAAGAACCACGTTGAAAATCTAAATTTGGAAAAAATCCAACAATTTGGAATAGAAAATCAGTTAGTAGCCAACAGAACATTGGAAAAATATGAAGAACAATACCAGATAAAAAAAATCACAAATGCAGAGTTAACATTACCTTTGCTTCATTGGAAATTTACAAATACGAGGGGGAAGTCCCAGTCGACGAAGAGCAAACAGGTTCCAGGAACGGAGGGGAATCCGGGAAAAACTGAACAAATTGGTATAAGATGTCCCAGGTATTTTTTGAAACCATAAAAAGTCACCACAATGCAATAAAAAACTATAAAAAACTAAACTTTTGAAGAATTTTGATAGAACTCTTTCACAAACTACTATGAAGAACAACATAACCTACAAGCTTTCAATTACACTTGAATAGTCTTGAGGAAAATAGATACATAGAATCATGTTATATGAAGGTTAAGATATTATTTTCATCTATCTATTATATTGATTATTTAGTGAAATTTGGATTTAACCCGCACTAGTTTATATTCATGGGCATTTAACATGTTTTTAATCAATAATATTGACTGTCTATTAATTGTTATTGATCATGATTGTTGAACGCTTCCCGCCCTGAAAATAAACAGAACAAAGAAAATCTTGTAACATCAGATTTTGCAGAACTATGCAGAATGCAACTCACACGCAAACATGTTAGTTTCCGATAGAAAAATATCCTAAGAAATCTATGTATGAAGACTAACAATGTATATTCCTGAATAAGACGAGGTTTGCCGGTCGAAACGTAGAAATAAAGCGGAAGTACATATGTAATCACACAACACAAGCGTTCATTCATTCATAAAAGTCAAATCCACGAACCAAAATACCCAAGAAATAATTGTTTATATTGTTTTTTGTCTCACTAACGGATTTGATCCCTTCAGCGGAACAGCCTTCGAAGAAGAATATTCAGTTCGCCGTTGCCCATCAGAGTTTGCAGAAATAGATTCTTGAGTTCTATTTTCGTAAGCTCTGTGGCATTGTTGAATTGGTTTCGTAGAATGATTTGGGTCAAGAATGTAGATTCGAAGACAGAATGGAGGAATGGATTTGCCTGTGTATGGTGGAAGAACAACAACTTTGATGAGGTGGGTGAAGGTGCTGTTCGTAACAAATCTTAGGTCAACCTGGGACCTTTTTCTTGAGATTCACATCACGTTGATGGACAATACAGAGATTCTGAGGTGCAGAAGATCACTGCGATATATCGAAACCACTGAACTGATTTTGATGATATTTCAACTGAGTGATATAAGGCATATCAAAAGTGAAGACAGTCATTTAGAATGTACTACTGCTAAGCAGTCATGAGCCCACATGTAATTATTTTATTTCATGAGCACGACTACCGCATTGAGTGATACAGAATATTTCTAGAGAAGTAATTAATGATAAAACTCTATTTTGATCTGAACAGGTTCCATCCATGTTTTTTTTTAATTAAAGGCATTTGTAGTTTTGATGGAAAGCTTCAAACATATTTTGTTTGAAGTATTGTTTACAGTTAGATAATATCTAATTATTTTGGGATGGCAACGGATATTTCCTGCAAAACTAGTAGTTCATCATTTACCAATTCTGATAGCATTTTAGTAGACATCGAATAACCTCTTCTCAAAATTGAAGCAGCCTTATGTAGGGTTTTATTTTGGCTTTGCATTGTTACGACCTAAGCAGTTGTTGATTCAAAACCCCACACCTATAAGCCACTGTTATGACCCATTCAGTTGTAGATTTAAAACCCCACACCTGTAAGTCAATTTTGGAACCACTTTAATGTTTACAAGATGAAATAGTAAAGTCTCAGAATTTCTATACTGTGTAATTTTCCTTGTCGGAAATAACTAAACTTTTAAACCCGAAGAAAA
>JAFIRS010008050.1:0-19906 GCA_018342105.1 Gonioctena quinquepunctata
TTCTCTTCAAATCCACAACTTTTGGAAGAAAAGACATAGTAAGACTGTATGAAAAATATAGATTATTTCACTTATAAAAATACACTCACTGAAATGGGAAACTTCTCGTACTCTGTATTCACTCTGATGATATTATCTAACATCTGATTCCTCATCAACGACTCCACACATTTTTATAAGAGACCTCCCCACCCCATTTCCAGTAGATGGGGGTGTGAAGGTCATTGCGCACTTGACCATCAACACACTCATCAATACTCGCAGTTCACTCTTAGCTCTCAGGATGAATGCCCTCCTCGCTTGGAGGAAGCAAGGATTCATGAAGGTCATGACTACACAGAATATGTATGCCTACACCACAACATTAGTCAAGGTCAAACAAACATCGAGATCAAATCTAAGGTTGCCGAAACAATCCCAACATCAAAACTCAAGGTCAAATCTCAAAGTCAAAACTCAATGTTATGAATCTCTAGGTCAAACTCAAGGTCAAAACTGAAGTCGAATCTCAAAGTCGACCAAACCCAATGTCAAAACTCAATGACAAATCTCAAAGTCAAATCTCAAGGTCAAACACACACCACATTGCACACCTGCAACCATTCAAGGTCACACGTGACGTCATAGTGGTGGGGGGGAGACCCAGAACCGGCTTAAATCTCCTACTCTCGTTACAAATGACACACGAATTGCTTGTGCTCTGTGTCAAAACATTCATCCTTAAACAAGCTAGATCCTAGTCAGTTGCGAATATTTCATCATCGATGGATTGACGGCAATTAAAGCATATTCTAGTAAGATTATTAATTTCTAGTAAAGGCCAACCATTTTCACCAGTTAATGGTTATCGCAATTTTGCGTCGCAGGGCATCTACATCACCAACAATCCTGGACATTCTTTGCAAATTATATGCTGTATGACATACGAAACATGATGCTATATTTCTAAATGCCATTTCTATAATACTTTCCTCACTATAATCACTGGAATTCCACAATCAGATCACAATTTTTCAGAACTCTGAAATGATTGATCTTTATTGACAATTTCAATTTATTCTCATAATAATTTCATTTCAAGTACATGTATATTCATCATTAAGTTAATAGTAAATCATATTTATATTATGTACTATTTGACAATTGTTTGGTTACTGAGTGCCCTACAAAACATCGTCACACTAGACTTGAAGCCTGTCTTGTGATCTCTGTTATGTATGATACCCAAAGCTTAAAGTATTTTATTTTGATGAGGCAATTGGTAGTTGTATACAATTATTGATTCATCATATTCATGGTGGAGGAAGGAAGGTTGGACGAAGTTCCTGGAGCTGGTTGTTCTTACATCTCTTACATAAAAATATTTGATTGTGATTATTACAAAAACATTTCAGGGTGTCTTAGTATATATTTCTTTGATTCCTTGTTTCTTTAAGAGTTTTTGGGAGGGTATTATAGATCTTTGGCCCATAGTAGAAATATGAATTTTGCGTAACAGTTTTTTTTTTTAATAATTTGACTTTGATATCTGAGTTTGTTACAGATCGAGTTTCTCGTGAATATTGTTGAGTAGATTTGTGTTGTTCTTGAAAGATTATTTTCAAGCATTGATGAGCACAGATTGAATAATTTTAATAACTTGAATTCTTGGTATAATTGGTTTGTCGAGAAAAGTCTGAGTTTCTTAAAAATAATTTTTAATAATAAGTTCTGTGCAATCTGCAGTGAGCTGAGATGGGTTTTGAATGTTGGTCCCCAGGCCAGGATGCAATATTGTATTATTGATTCTACGAGTGAGGTATACAGAATAGTAAGATTTTTTTCCGATAATATATCACGTAATTCATAAAATGTATGCATAAGAACGCGTAATCGTTTTGTGACGTATTTGATATGTTCTGTTCATTTTAAATGATGGTCTATATAGACACCAAGGTATTTAATGTAACTAGTTTTTTCTATAGAATTGCATCTACAATTATCTGTACTATTACAAGAAGTAATGTGCAGTTTGAGATTTGAATCTTCTGGTTGATCTAGTAGTTTGGAGACAACATGCTGCTATTTAGCCATTCGTGAATTTTTTTTAGGTCCCTTTCTGCAGTTTGTTTTATATCTTCCCATGTTGGCCCAGAAAGGATGATTGCAGTATCATCTGCGTAACATATGACATGTCCTTGTATGCCGTTTATTTTAGTTATATTGTTGATGTATACCAGGAAAAGTATTGGACCCAATACTGTTCCCTGTGGTACTCCTGTTTGCACTTCGTTATCATGGCTTAGTTTATCTCCAATTTTAACCCGTTGTGTCCTCCCTGTTAGATAGTTCTTCAATAATTCTAATGCGATACCTCTAACAAGTCATTTTCAAATAAAACAGTAGTTGCTATGACGAAAAACAATGACTAGTTATTCTGGATGTGCTAGTTAGAAGCTGATGTCGGGAACTGTTCATTGCATCAATTATACGTCGAAATCTTTACCTTCCTTCGATATTATAGTATATCTTCAATGATGAAATACTCGCAACTGAACAGGATCCAGCTTGTTGAGGATGAATGTTTTGATACAAAGCACAAGCAATTTGTGTGTCATTTGTAACGAATATATCATTATGGATCGCATTCAATACTGAAATACGAGGGCTAGGAAGTTTAGGGATGTTAATTTAAAAACTCCGGGATAATGTGCACACGTAGCTAGTGTGTTGTGGTTCCTCATATATGCCAGATATGAGGTTGATATCATATATCCTAGTTTGCTACTTCTCAATAGGATACATGACGCTTCGAACAGAGGACAACAGCTGAACTCAAATCATGCAATTGATATGTTTGTAGACCAGGCATAGGTAAATATGAATGATTCCAAAATATTTTTTTCAAAACAACTTATTTTTTTTGAAGTAAAACTTCTTTACGCACGCTTGACTTGGGTAGTAAGCTGGTGAATGCGTGACGAGAGCGTTACGAAAAGTGTGATCATGCGAGGTGAACGGTCTCGGCAAAGGTGAGTGCGTATCTCATACTAGTTGCTGGCGTCGTAGCGTCATATGCAGCGTTCATTTTTCCTTGTCTATTTTCTCCCTCTACTAATACGCGGCATTCTACTCTCGACATTGGGGCCATTTGATTCTCTGTCCTTTTCTTGTCTCTCTCTCTCTCTTTCTTCTTGTTACTCTTCCGTATTCTGGCCTCGCGTTTCTACAATAGACTTTAGCAGATTTTTAAAATAGGATAACATAAAACTTAACTAATACGTAAATAATAAAATACTTATTAATTGTAGAGGTTCACCACTACAAATAATTGGTAAAATCGTGATTGAGCATGACAATAATCAAATGGAAGTTGATGATGAAAATCCCACTATAGATCTTGTACAAAAACCGAGACCAATTATTGGAGTTAGGTAAATTAATTTTTATTTTATTTTTGTAATCATTTACGACTCTAATAATAATTTACTAAATTTACCAAACTAAAATGATGAAATTATAGGTTATTAGAAAATTAATATATGTATATGTATATACATGTATATCTATAATATATATATAGATATATATATATATATATATAGATATATATATATATATATATATATATATATATATATATATATATATAGTTATGATTGGGTAGAATATAATAATTTTCATTTATACTTATACTTAATAATTGCCCACGATTACTTCGCTCCGCGTTGGGAGCTAATTGTCATTATATGTTATGGGTTGTTTTGTTTTGAGATTTATTTAAATGAAATTTGTAAATTTTTTTCTTTCACCCAATACCATAATAAAATTTACTAAATATTTGCAAAATTTCAATTATTTTTACTCTTTGAAATTATTCTTATATACAATTCCCATATTGATTTTCTAGAATCTCATATATTTCTTTGTCTTTCCTGCTTTTTACTCTTTTTATTTCCTTTCTTACCACGACTAAACTCAGTTGGAACGCCTATGCCTCAGGAGACGCTACTGGCAACAGAGCCACTCTGCCTTTCTTGATGTCAATAGAACTATTTCAGTTCAGTGTTTATAGGTGAAAGATCAGCATATCATTGTGGAAAGTAAGCCAGAAATTATCAACAACAATTATTTCCTTTATTCAGGAAAACTTATAATAACCTGGCCTGCGATATATAACTCAAACTATGAGCAATTGATAAATTTTCATAGAAAATAATGAAAAACAGTGAAATATATTATAAATATAACCTCACTTTTTTTTTAAGTTGGAAAAATTGTTTTATAGTTCAATACCAACATTGAACAAAGTTCTTCAGATATAAGAGTTATTTTGCAAAGTGATTCAGTTTGTAATGTGCACTCAAAAAGTTTATATTTGGAGTTGGATTGTCGCTGATGTATTACCTGGTGATTCTCTGTAATCCTGCTTCATATACTCCTCTCAGGGACTCTCTATTGCAGTTGAACTCTCAAAAATCCTTGGAATCAGCTTGAATAAGTTTTCATGCGGAGAACAAAAAGGTGAACTTCTTTGTCCTAATTATTTTTTTTGTCGAAATTTTCCAAGGGTTAAGTTGATTTGTTATTGTTAGAAATCTTTCTTGTTATCAGTGAAAATACGGAATTCCTTTTCTCTCAAATTTTCAACAATCTTTTTTTTTTATTTTTTTTTTCTCTCACTTTGTTTTTTTCTCACCTGGATACCATTTCTGTTTTGTCATTCTATTTGAATTTTTGAAAATCGCGCATTTCCTTGTCGCACTTTCACTAATTTGGTGTTATTTGAGAAAACTTATCAACTAGCATATTTTTCATTTCTTATAAACTGAGATAAACTGAGATTTGATCATAATTATCTTTGACGTTTCTGTGTTCTTACTTTTCCACAATTTCAAATCTTCCATCAATCCATCTCTGTTCCCTGATTGGGTATTTTCATCAAGAAGGTTCTTGTTCTCCCATTGGCTATTTTAGTTAGATGCAATTTCATATACTGTATGTTTCAACATTATGATTTTGTTGATCACATTTAATCCAGAATAATTTTGTAAAACTAGACTTTTTGTTGTATTTCAAACAATTATATGTTGGAATCATTTTTGAAAATGAAAGTAAATTACTGCATTATAGTATTTGCATATATTTACCTATCAATGTTATACATAGGCTCCAGAAAGTAAATAGAATCTCAAAGAAAATGTAAAAACAATATCTAATGAACTACTAACTATTAAAAATTTATTATTTTTGTGGTTTTTTAAGAAATTATTGATTTTAAACTTTTTAAATATATAACTAGTCCTTCTTAACATAACAACATATATATATATATATATATATATATATATATATATATATATATATATATATATACATATAGATGGAGCTAAAGAAGTTTTACTTCAGTCGTGTGGTCTGAAGCACACTCGTTTTTTTCTTACAGTGGCGACTTCCTTGGAGTGGAAATAGTTATGACAGTAATAGTTTGGAATCACCATCTCTACTAGAAAAAAATACCACCCTAATGTCACAGAATTATAAGATATCCAACAAATTATGAACAATATACGTTCCTCTAAGTTTTTCAATCGAGGGATAGTTTGATAACTCCATGTCTATGATTGAATTCTCCTTGAATTCAGATGGGTAAACTCAGTTCATTCATTTCAAATATATAGTCGAGGGAAATATACTCAATATCCTCAGAACTTCAGATATATTTCTTTGAATGACTCACAAAAAATATTTTGTAGCCGACTTAATCCCACAAAAACACAAAATTTATTATTTGGCGCCCTCTATCGCCGATCCTTTAGGTAATACGACTTAGTTGGGTTAATAGGAGGTGACTTCAGCTCTCTGTTGGGGACGAAGTCATGATTTAATCCTCGAGAAGAATAATTACTCATTCAAATTAAATGGAGCCTTCCTTATGTGAAACACTCTTTTCAATTGCATTTTATTTTGAGAGAACATCTTTCATTCTGATCGATCGTCAATAATAATTAACTCAATCAACTCATAGTTGCGCAGGGGGCACCGCAGGTGTGGACGACCCTTTCCCCTACACAAACAACCCTGGGGAACTTCCAGTTGAAGAAGACCCAACACCGATAGCGGCTATGGAAGTCGAGGAGATTCCAGTTGAATCACACTCGGCACCAGAAACCGTAAACCCAACCGAGGAGGGATCAGCAGATGGTCGAACACCTACTGAGAAACTCCCGGAAACAGAGTGGATTCCAAAGCCATTTGGTAAAATGGAAACCAAAAAGATTCTTCAGCTCATCAAAACCCAGGACATGGGGATAGATACTGAAGAATGGCTTGTCATCAAGAGACAAGAGGAGACCTCGGGTCTAACTCTTGTCTTTCAATCTTCGACTGTGACGCTAAGTAGTAGGCGACACAGAATCTTTGGAGAGATCAGCCCGGAAACAGGCATGAATCCGAAGAACGTTATCAACAGGCTTCTAAACCTAATTAAAGGCACAAACCTGTTTGAATGAGGAACCACTGACGACAGAGTGATACAATAGACCCCAGCTGGTCGCAGTGTCAAGGGAAGCTAAGTGCCAACCCTGTCTCTGGCTCGTCAGCCTTAAACCAACCAACCAACCAACTCATAGACACGAAGGCGAATTCTTTCACCTAAAAATTTAGTATATTTGAAACTACCCTGTAGAAAATATTTTTTATTGTTTTATAGAAAAATCATTCACGAATCTTAGTAACGCTTAGTTGAACAAAAGTTGATTATCGATTACAAATAAGATGTAAATGTTTTTCATTTATCTGAATTCACCCAAAAATAATAAAATTCATGATTTGGAGTAGTTACATATATATATATATATATATATATATATATATATATATATATATATATATATCAAATGGACCCTTCATTATTCCAAACATTCTGTATTCATAGCTTTATTATATTTTGGTCTATCAACAAACCATTCTGATTGATCCTCAATGATAAACTCAATCAACTTATAACCTCGTAGGCGAATTCATTCACTGAAGAATTGAGTATATTGTTGACTACCCTGTAGAAAAACAGTCGCGTTTTTTCTGTATTATGCAAAAATATTTCTCACGAATTTTAGGAATGCCGAGTTGCACACAATATTGAATATAAATGAGATATTGATATTTTTTTATTCAGCTGAATTTCTCCAGAAATCACAAAATTCATGATTTGGCGCCATCTGGCGCCGAATCTGGTATAATCGAGTTGGGCTAATAGAGACTTTTACTCAGGATGGCTCCAGCTACAACATATCAAATCCAGCCATTTTCACCGAAAGACTTTTTCCCATAAGATGTGGGCAAGGTTCTTTCAAGGTTATTACTTACTTTGGCAAACCTTCAGAGTAAATTTATAAATATTTAAGACAGAAAAATATTAATATTTATCAAAAACAACAAAGATGGAATTGTCCGACAAATCTGGAATATATAAAATAACTTGTGATACTATTCCAAGTTTATACATAAGACGAATAGATAGAACTTTCAAGTAACGCATATCCGAGCATAGATACAGTTTTATTAAGGGAAAATCTAATTCAACTTTCGCTAACCATCTCCTGCCTGAAAAGCATTGCTTTGCTAATGAATTTGAACTTATGCATGTAGAAAAGAAAGATCAAAAACTCTATCTCCTGAAGAGCTTAGAGATTAACAAAGACAAGAATTTACAATACTTATTAAATGACCAAATTGATTTGAATAACTCGCCCCTTTTAAATCTGTTTACTAAAAATTTAATAATATTTTATCTAATAATCATTTAATTACCTAATATCCAAGTGACTACCTGCTTCTGTTATTTATATCATACCCCAGTAATTGTAATTGAGTTTCTCCACTTTAAAAAGCTTTAGTATAGCGAAGTGTTTTTAGTTTACTTCAAGTTATCATCATTAGTAGGTATACTCCACTAAATGAATTGTTACATGTCATTACAATATCTACCTGGTATTTCTAATTGGGTTATTTTATACGAATTACTGTTCCTCAACTCGCTAATGGGAATGGACATTTATGAAATTAGCTGTCAAAATTGTGTCTATTACGGACAGACAAAACTTTCGATTTCTTAAAGGTTCCACGAACATGTGGCTCATGCTACTTATTGATGGGGGAATAAATCAAGTGTAGCGGACCATATGATCGAATCTGATCAAAAAATTAATATTCATAATTTGAAAATTATCAAACCGGTCAACGACAGTAGAATATTAGATTGCCTGGAGAGTATAGTTATCCACAAATATAAAAATAAAAATCTACTTAATGAGGTTAAAGGGCCGAGGTATTCCACCTTGTTTACTCTGATCTCCATGGAACCATCAAGATCCCATGAGCGATTAAAGGTAATAACATGTAACAATTTGAGAATGTTTCCCTTTTCAACATGTAACAATTTATTTGATATAGTTTACCTACTGATGATGATAACTTAGTTATCGAAATGTGCATATACGTGTGGTGAAGGGGTTACTTGTGCAAATTTTGAAATCTTAAAGTATTAACCAAAACATTTTCAAAACATATCTTTTCAATAAATATATGTGTTTACAATATACTTTTGGAAAGAGTTGGTTCAATCTCCGTTATATTTTTATAGTTTTCTAAATAATGGGATTACTTATATGTATAAATTGAGGACAACCGTCAACGAAATCTGCCCACACGAGTATACCCGTAACCGATCGCTCACCTTGACAGGCATCCCCTTCCGCGCCGACACCCGCACGTGCGTATACATAATAATTCAAATCGAATCGATTGTTGAGCCGCCGCCATATTTAAATATTAAATTCCAAAACTTTTTGGGCGAAAGTTGTAGAGCTCATGAAGCTGAGATTTTTTTTCCAATCTATCAACAGCTGCTATTTCGAAACTACAAATTCCGATTTGGCCAACCTTCGAACTCACCTGAGGCATTGTTATACAGTTAGTATTTTTTTGGTGTCATTCGGTTGAAAAATATGGCCAATTTTGATATATCCTATATACATAACAATATTGTTATGGAAATCACGCGTACATTACAAATATTTTGTCGTTCATTTTTTTAACTTACATTATGTTTCCGTCTGGATCTTCTTCGTTGTGTTTGCGAGTTACATTAGAGTAGCAACAAGAGACTCCTTTCTTCGCATAGGACGGAACCAACTTATCGTCAATGTGGAGGGTAGCGATATTGTCAACTTTCTTCACGTACGTCAAGAGTTGGTGCGTACGACAGGAAGTGTATTTCTCCGGTTTAAAAAACTTCTTGGCGTCTCGGTTGAAGGGATCCAAATCTAACATCTTGCATTTCGAACTGTTTACGATGAAATCCAGTTCTGAAAGCGATGAGAGTAATAAGGGAAAATAGCTAGAAATAAACAGTATCAGTTTACTGATATAGTACCGGTGCTGAGAGCCGAAATATGAACCAGCTCACAAACCAGGAATTGTTCATTTGTTTGAACGTATGAACAAGGTATCATTAAATCAGATGTGGAATTTTCAGCGACTAAAAGATAAACTTAAGTAACTTTCTTCCATCGTCTTGGGAGGTATTTACGTTGATAAGGCAAACATTCTTAATTGAATATTAGGTAGAAATATTTTTCTGAAAATTGAGAAATCTACATTGAAAATGAAGTTATTTTTTGTAATATCTAACAGATAACTACCACTTCCCCGGCTAAAAAAAACATTTCATGTTTTATTCTAGAACCATTAGTGTTCCTTATTAATCAGTATATAGAACATGGAAAGTACCCCTCAACATTTAAACATTTAAACTTCGTAAAAAAAGAGATACCCGGGAAATTGGCAATCACCGACCAATAACTTTGATAACGCACCTCTCGAAAATATTTTTAAAATAGATTAGTTTCCTATCTAAACAAACACGGGGCCATATCTAAAAATCAATTCGGATTCGGGTGATTCCAGCGAAATAGTTAAATTTGGTGTAACTAGCGTATATATTGAAACCTAAATAATCAATTGCAGATTTAAAAATTGCAATAATATCAAAAACATGATATCTTTTGATGCTGCTAACAATAATTGAAAAAAAGTATCTTAGAAAAAAAAATGTATTCCTATTTATCATCGCCATGTACTGTTACCGACACAAGTTCACTGCATTCACATAAACTTTACAAGCATAAATAATACATTTCGAGTTCAAATTATTCTAGCTTTGGATAGAATACATCCGAAGCACCATTATAGTGACGGAAACTGATACTGCAACTTTGACTCGGTGGTTATCACGTAATCACCACTAAATCTACCACTATACAGTAAGAATAAGTTAAATTTTATATTTGTATGATTGTAGTCACGTAATTCCCATCAATGGTAGCCTCTCTACAGTTCTATAACTTATTAGTGTCATTTGAGGTGTCTGAAATATTATGGCCACTGAGCAAATCACTTTAAGGGTTTTTTAACTTGAAAGTGGAAAATAACCATTGCGGTAACCATCCTGTACCACTTGAAAATCACTCAGAAGTCACAGTCACTTTCAAGAGAGTATGATAGTTTTCGGTGACGTTTTGGTAACTTCCATAAAACCTTCAATGTGGCAGGCAGTTGAGTGTGATATGTGGTGATGGTTGCCACGTTCTTGCTAGCTCCATAATTGATAGCCACAGTACGTATTTAATAAAAGTCACTACAAATTACAATAATCTTCAAAATTCACCATTCCGCGCGATGACGAAAGCTAACCTAAATTTTCTCAAATTATTTAAATGTGGCTTACAAAAAGTTAGTTTATCCTGTTACGTGAAACATGAATGATAATTATTCAATATGAAATAGGTTATGCGTTTCCAACAGACAATTTCCCTTGATTTTGAAGTGACCGTGGATTGGTCCTTGCGATGACGAAAACTAACCTAACTTTTCTCAAATTATTTTATTGTGGATTACAAAAAGTTCGTTTTACCTGTTACGTGGATGATATTCATTCAAAATGAAATGGGTTTTTTTTTCTTGATTTTGTATTTGAAGGTTAATTTAAATAAATCGGATCTCTGCTCCTGCTTATGTTAGTCAATTTCTGGATATAAAAATATTTTTAATTAAAATCAGAATTCAGCAAATATGTGCCACTTTCACTCTGTTACCAAAAATTATTTCATCACTATGGACCATCCTGGTTTTTACCATAAATCAATTAGAGGGGCGCCACAGGAGTATACAAATATTACATATAGATTTGCCATACCCCTCAGTTCTCCAACAGCATTGGAGGTGGTTGTGTGCTTTGTATTGTTTACACTTTTTCGAGTGACATAAGGTACTAATTTTTTGTATACATCAACTCCATGTATCTCTCTGGCAAGTTTTGGTATAAATGGCTAGTAAACGTAAAATTAAGATGATACCAGGTAAAACAGATCAGATCTTTTTAGAGAATTGTATTTACTTGAAAAATGCTAAAAATTCTATGTTTCATCATCTTCATGGACATCATCACCATGGACTCAAACTGTTGATAGGTGCCAATGGAGTTGACCAAAATTATTGTTAAGTGTTTCAAAAACTTGTAGTGGTTATTGTTTCAGAAAAAAATGCCTAATAATAAACAGACAGAAAAAAGACGTAAACAAAAACGTGATTGTGAACGAAGGAGAAGGGTAACATTAAAGGAGAACCCTAAACTTCAAGAGCAAGCCAAAATAGAAGAAAGACGGCGTTATCGGAAGCGTAAAGAAGAAGGAAAACTAAAACAGCTGAAGTATCCGGAAGGAGTACAAGAGCCGTAAGGCACCGCTGGAAAGAAGTTTCTACGAAATATAATTGAATTTAAAAAAAAAACGATTAACCTTTATGGAAAATAAGACTCCTCCTCCAAATCCAGTACCAGATGAACTAACTGAAGGCAGATACACTTCTATCTCTAGAAACAATACTCCTTCTACCTCGAGAAGACCAAATACTTTATCTTCATCGCGAAAAGAATGTGTAAGGAAAAGAATACTGGGAAATAGATCAAAAACCAGGATAGAGTTAGAGAAGGTAAAAAAGGAATTAGAAAGGATGAAGAAAAAAAAATCCAAATATAAAATGCGGTTCTACAGATTGAAAAATGATCGTTAAAAGAGCAGAGGAAAAAAATGGCCCTCGGTCAAATGTGAAGATAGAATTAGGTGGTGAAAATGTATCATCAGAGATTAAGAGAAAGTTGGTGTTTGCTGAGGCACTGAAAACACAACTAGAAACAAATTTTAAGACAAGATTAAGTCAAAAGAAAAACAGTTTGTGAGATGTGTCTTGGGAAAGATTGTAAAGAAATATAGAGTTTTAATAATATGAGTAGTATTGGATCGTATAAATTATTTTCTAGGAATTCACTGGAATCCAATGAAAAAGCAGACATATCTAAAGAGATTAGGCATTCAATTGAACACTTCCACCAAAAAGACGAAAACATTAGAGTGGCTTCGGGTAAAAAGGATTCAATAACTTCTCAGAAAATATAGAAACAGAAAAGATTTCTTAATAAAACCATGAAAAACCTGTATAAGAAGTTTTCCCATGAGGAGATACGCTTTTTTGTCAGTATAGGCGATTTTGGGTCTTAATACCAAAAGCGGCATTAAGGGAAACCTGTCTATGTGTTTCTTATAAGAACATGAAACTTTTAGTATTAAAAATGAAAATTCTAGGAATAGTGACACATACTAATCCAGACGATTTGGTAAAAGGTATATGTTGTGAGCCAGCAACAGAAAATTGTTTGGAAAGAATATGCAAAAATTGTAAAACCAGAACTTTAAACTATGGCGATTGTAATGAAGATGAAAACACTTCATATACAAAGTGGGTTAATAAACGTGAAGTGCCCAACATGAAAGGTAAAAGATTCATTTCGTATCATTTGATATTTTCTTTCCATCTATGATTTCTAATGAATACATAAATATATAAAAAATATCATTCAAACCGTAGGTAGTCCGTTTACTAAGCCATTAAAAGTGAGTTTTAAAGTGGTTAGCGTTAACCAAAAACTGAGTTCTTGGTGTGTGTTGATTCCGCTTGACTTCCGTAAGTGAGACAGCTACTTTTATATCGATATAAGAATCACAAGTGCACTTAAATTGCATTTATATTGATTTGATCCGACTCATTTACCTCATTACTGGAGTTTTTGCGGTCCACCAACAAAAAGTTCCAAAGATAATTTGAGTTCTTGCCCATTATTGACCTTCTGTGTCCCAGCTTATCGTATTCAGAAGGCACCTCCACCAGTAGCGGCGTTATATAATATTATACTATTCACGTGAAATGGGTAAAGACGATATAACAAATAAAGAAATTCACGCGCTCCTAACAGATATCAAGAAGACTACAGACGATACCAAAAACGAACTTCAGAATCTGAGACAAGAATTCCAAACCAAATCCGAAGCATTGGAGAATAACATAAAATGCTTGGAGTCGGAAAATCTGTTACTGAAATCCCGACTGTTGGCTACTGAGAGACGTTTACGTAAAAATTCCATCCTAATTTTTGGCCTCAAACTGGACAGCACGTCACTTGTTGAATCTGTGGTGAAATTTATTTCGGAGAAGTTAAAGGTTAAAGTAAATAAGACAGAAATAAACAACTGTTATATCAATAAAAAAATTGATAAACATCCAGTAATACTGGACCTTGTATCAAATGTATTCCTCATCAAAGACACTGGTGTATCATTTGTCGAAGACTTGCCATTTGAAGATAGACAGGACAGGAAAATTTTGGTAGCTCACCTTAAAGCAGCAAAATCTAAAAATCTGGTAGCGAAGATCCGTGAAAATACACTAGTAATCGACGGAGAAGTGTTCAGTTTGACTGAATTGAATGTCAACAAGGATCTGCAGATAAAACAACAACTTCCAAGCAACAGTTTTCCCAAAGCTGCCCCGCCGAAACCCAGCAGTTCTTCCCAAACGCACGCCTCTGATATTCATAGCTCCAAGCATTCTATGATTCTTCGTCGAATGCAAAACTAATTTGTTTTTCTCTTTTTTTATATCCAATACTCTGATATCCGAAAACTTCTATTCTAATCATACATACGTTGGTACATTCAATTAATTATAGTATTATCAATGCTCATTGTGTTTATGTATAAGTATTTGCACAGTTCAAAGTTATGCTGTTCGCTCACCTCAATTTGAGATCAATTTTACAGGGTTTGATGCTCTTGAGAATTATATAGGTCTAGAAATATAATGTATTCGGAGGCTCTGAAACATGGCTGCATGAAAATGTCGATGTTACCCCTTTTTTTATTGAACAGTACCAACTGGAACGCGTTGACAGAGATGGTAGAGGTGGCGGAGTTCTTTTTTACATAAGAAATACTATCAGATATGAAGTTATTTTGAGAGAAGTAACACGAAACATAGAGCAGTTATGGATCAAGATAAGAGCTCATGGAAAATGTTTTATCACTGGTGTGCTGTACAGACCCCCAAGAAGTAACATTCTAGACTTTTTCGGCTGCCTTGATAATACTGTTTCCCAACTTCTACCCGAATATGATAAAATCATAATTATTGGGGATCTGAACATAGACCTTCTCCTAGACAACCTAAATGCATCATATTTTGAGAACATTTTAGAGTCTTATGATCTGATCCAACTGGTTGATGAGCCAACCAGAATTACCGATACAAGTCAAACCTTACTTGATGTCATAATTACCTCTGCCTCTGAGAATGCTACTATTTGTGGAGTAACAAATTTGCATAATGTTTTCGACCTCTGTGCTATTTCTTGTAGAATACTGAAGAAAATTTCAGAACAATCTTTCAAATTTATAAAATACCGTGATTGGAAATTTTTTGATAAAGATGCATTCTATGTACATATTAATAATTTTGACTGGGATGTTATCTATACATTAGTCGGAGTCAACGACATGGTAAATTTTTTCACAGAAAATTTAATAGCAATCTTTGACATACATTGTCCTGTTCGTGAAGCTAGAGTGTCAAAAAAACCTAGTCCTTGGCTAACGGAAACGATAAAAGACATGGTCAAATTAAGAGATAAAGCTTATAAAAGATTCAAAAATAGTCAGAATATCGCCCATTGGAATTATTATAAAGAACTCAGGAACTATGTCAATGCAGCAATACTCAGGAAAAAAAAACTTATGTCGAATTCGCGTTACGCCAAAACAATAGTAAAATAACTTGGAATCGGCTCAGAACTCTGAAAATTGTAGGTCAAAAGAACTCATATGAAATCCCTCCGGAATTGAAAAATGCTCAGGATATCAACTCACATTTTATTTCTATACCAAGTATACGGAGGCACAAAGTCGGTTGTTGGACAAATATGCCATTACCTCTCAGAACGTAACCTTCGAATTCTCATCAACTGCAGAATATGAAGTCGCAGAATGTTTAAATTTGATTAAATCTGAGGCCTCAGGATGCGATAATACATCAAGAAAGATGTTCGAACACGTGAGCTTCCATTTGATTGAGTATTCAACGCATATTGTCAATACAGCATTAATGTCGGGTTCGTTTCCTGATCCGTGGAAGTGTGCGGTGGTACTTCCACTACCCAAAGTTCCAAACGCTTCATCGTATTCGGATTTAAGGCCCATCAGTATTCTGCCTATGCTATCTAAAATTTTGGAAACTATAATGAAAAGGCAAATCTCAGACTATGTTTTCACAAAAAACATCATACCTGTGTCACAGTCAGGGTTCCGAAAGCATCATAGCACTACAACAGCTCTGGCCTGCATCACCGATGATATTCTGATCAGCACTGACAGAAACGAGGTAACCTGTTCAGTATTCTTAGACTACAGCAAGGCCTTCGATACCCTAGATCTGTTTGTACTTGAACAAAAACTTAAACATTTTGGGTTCGGACCTGGATCTGTGGAACTGAATGCCAACTATCTGAGGAACCGATCGCAGTATGTTGTAGGTGGAGACCAGATATCTGAGGTACAACAGTGAAATCTCGGTGTACCTCAGGGCTCTATTCTCGGCCCGCTATTGTTTTCAATTCATATTTCAGATTTCGTTGAATTCATGTCATACTGTCAGGTACATCAATACGCGGACGACACACAGCTGTACCTTAGTTTCCAAATAGAAAACGTTGAAGTTGCCATGGAACAAATCAATGAAGATCTTGTGCTATTGTATAATGTATCATCCGCACATAATCTGAAACTGAATGCCAGTAAATCAAAACTCTTGATATTTGGACCCAAAAATAAGAAACTAACCTTCGTGCAACAAAATAACATAAATATATCAGGTGATGCACTACCAGTTGTGAAGGAATGCAAAAACTGTTTTTTTTTTTTATGTTCTGGTTCCCATGAAAAGGGATATCCTGTAATGTTCAGAGAACATCGTGGGAACCTAGGGAAAGAAGGTAGGAGTTGGTGTTCTTCTTAAATTTCTGAAGGTTGTATGCCTCGGGGAACACCTCCCTAGGCAATGAGTTCCAAAGCCTCGCTGTTCGTTGGATGAACGAGTCTTTGGAAAGTGATGTTCTGCAGGTCTCCAAAGTGACCACGAAGGGGTGTGATGACTGAACTTGACGGGTTAATCTCGAAGAGACTGCCAAAGCAGGAACGATTGTTGATATTTCAGAAGAGCATCGCCCATGAAAATATCTATAAAATAGAGACAAATCGACAACTTTTCTACGGTGTTCCAGACTAGTGAGCGAGTTTGTAAGCGAGGCATCACCGACGAGACGAATTGCCCTTTTTTGGACAGAATCCAATAGCCTCAGGATATGTTTAGGTGCCGCGCTCCAAATATGGGAACAGTATTCCAGGACAGGTCGGATCTGTGCCTTATAGATCATAAGCAGCTGAGTGGGGGTGAAATAGCTCTTGGCACGAAACAAAAACCAAGTTTTTGGGATGCACTTTTGGCAATGGACCTCACGTGATTTTCCCAGGAAAGGTTATTGCTGATAGTAATACCAAGCATCGATATGGATGGCTTCAGTGGTATGGTTACTTCTGACAAAGTTATGTTAGGCACAGTGAGATCGGCTTTTCTAGAGAAAAGACATGCTTGTGTTTTGTTTGCATTGAATTCTACCAAGTTATTAGATCCCCATTCGAGAATTGTTGCTAAGTCCATATTTATATTATTAACATTTCTTCCTCGTTCATTTCTGGTTTCACGGGCTGATATAGGGGCCCTGGAAGAGAAAGCGGTATGGAGGGTACTATCATCGGCAAAGCTGTGTACTGACATGAAGTTGCTTTCAACAGGTCGTTGATGTGAAGTAGAAATAGTGTTGGTGCGAGAATAGATCCTTGCGGAACACCAGCATTTATGAGTAGAGGTCAGATGAAACTCCATCGACCACTCATGGAGAGACCTGTTTGAGAGAAAACTAGCAAGCAGAGAACACAGCTGAGGGCAAGCCATAAGACGGAAGCTTGGCGAGGAGTCCCTGGTGCCAAACTCGATCGAACGCCTGGAGATATCTAAGCCACAGCTAAAGTTTCTCCATACTTTTCAATAGATAGCTGCCATATATGTGAGACGTAAGCGAGCAGGTCACCAGTTGATCTCTGATGGCGGAAGCCATATTGCCTATCGTTGACAATTCCTGAGTCTTCCAGATATTTCCATGAGCTCGATGTTGATGGCTTTTTCCATGACCTTTGAAATAATAGATAGCAGTGCGATAGGTCTGTAGTTGCTAGGTAGGGCCTTTTGCCTTTTTTAGGTACTGGCTGACTCTTTGCAATTTTTCCAATTGGACGGCAAATACCCCAAATTGTAAGAGTGGTTGAACAAAGAACAGGTGTTAGTTCAGGGGCACATTTCTTGAGAACAATCGGCGGGATTCCGTCAGATCCACAGGCTTTGTTGGTGTTGAGACCCAGCAAAATATTTCTGATAGTACGTTGGCGAAAGGTAATCTCGGGCATGTGACTGTCAATAGGTGTAATGTTCGGGGGTTGTTTTCCCGATGAATCCAGAGTGGAATTTCCAGCAAATAGGTGCGCAAAGATATTGGCTTTTTCCTGGGCTGTCGTTGCTAGTGTTCCATCTTCTTTGGTTAGAGGAGGAAATGAGCTGGAAGTGAAGTTTCTTCCCACAGCTTTGGCGGAAGACCAAAATGAACGGGATCCGTTAGGACATTCAGCAAGTTTTGATCTTATTTTGGCATTGTGGGCATCTTTTGAGCATTCTATTGTCTCTTTGCATATGCCTCAGCCTCGACATATGCTGCTCTGGTCTCAGGGCCCGGATTTTTAGCCATCGATGGTATGCTGCCTGTTTGGAAGCCACAGCTCTAGAGCAGTTTCTGTTAAACCAGGTCTTATCGGATGATGTTCTTCTTTCGGTATTCGGTATGTTAGTTTGCATCCCCAACATGATGATTTCAGAAATTGTCTCAGCACATCGTGTTGGATCTACTGAAGAGAAACAAACTCTCTTCCATGGAAACGCTGAGAAAAACATACGAAGACCTTTCCAGTCGGCCGAATTGTAATGCCACATGAGACGGGGTGGTATTGTGCAGCTCGATGGTAAATGGAAAGAGCATGTTGTGGAGATGAGGGTGTGATCAGAGTTTCCAAGTGGGCCAAACTTTATTCTATACGGGTCAGGATTGGTGGTGAGGAAAAGATCTAGTGTATTGGCAGACTGGTTGTTGACATCAGGGATGCGGGTTGGTAGCTCGACCAGTTGTTCTAGACCATGAGTGATGGCGAAGGCCTCGGCTTGACGACCCGCATCATCTGTTTTGTTAGAGAATTTGAGCCAGGCAGCGTTATGTACATTAAAGTCTCCCATGATTATGGTTTCAGCTGTTGGATGGTTCTCTTGAATGTAGTCCAGTTTGAGTGATAAAAACTCAAAGAGGTCGTTATATGAAGGTTCATTAGGTGATAGGTAAAGGCAGCAGAGGAACTTAGTCAGTTTGGTATCAGATAGCTTGAACCACATCACATCAAAGTCTTTCGGTTCCAAACTCTCTTCACGCTGGCATGAAAGGTTAGCCTTAGCGTAAAGGCAGACTCCACCTTTGAACCTGAATCGAGAATGGAGTTCGTAACCAGGACAAAGCATATGTACCTTGTTGGTGGACGAGTTTACTTGTGTTTCTGTTAGAGCCAGAATAATCGGTTTTTTCGTCTGTAGGTGATGGTGGACGTCATTGATGTTCTTGTTGAGTCCACGGATGTTGCAAAAATTAACTTTTAATGTTGAGTCCCCTCGAGTACCTCTCGCCCTGAAATCCGAATGGAGAGGTATTTTACTTCCGGAGTGTTTTACTCTAGGAGACTTCATCATTATTACTACTATTAGGATGCACCTGAAAATAAAGGAGGAATTGGGGAAAAGGAAAGAGGGAGACCGGAAAGTATCGACCGAACACTGAAACATGGAATGATCCATTTCACAGCACACAAAGTCGATATGGTGGTATTTCACCGGGCGATGAGACCATCTTCCACCTACGGTTATCCTTTTAGTCGCCTCTTACGATAGGCAGGATTTACCATGGGGCTATTCTAAAGCCGACCCCATACAGCATAATTAACTTAGGATCATGGCTAGATAGCGACATGAGATACACAAAGCATGTTAATCATCCAAGTAAAATATCTTACAATACACTTAGGAGTTTATACTCGCAAAGAAATATTCTTAGCAACAATCTTAAACTCCATATATGTGAATCACTGATCATATCTAAGCTCTCATACTGTGATTGCATATATGGCCCGGCGCTCCTGAAACAAGATCAAATGCGTTTGCAAAGGATACAAAATTCGTATTAGGTATTCGTAAGTTTGATGCGATTAGCCAGTCATTTCGAGATACAAAGAAACTTGAACTTCCATTGCTACGCAAACTCCATTTTTCAACACTTATTCAT
>JAFIRS010008051.1:0-19897 GCA_018342105.1 Gonioctena quinquepunctata
GAAGCGGGTTCAAATTTCAACTTCAGTTAGTTATTAGGAGAGTTGCAAGCAACATAAAAACGAAATGAGTTGCCCCATGAGGTCAATGTGAGTAGAAATTTCAAAATATTAAAATTGGTGTTGAAAATATTTTGGTATCGGTATTTTGTATGCGTGATTCGAAATATTGAAGAATTTCGCCCATATGTAAATAATCCATAAAATAAACGTATTCGAGTTTTTTGAATAATATATTTTGATCTCAATGAATTTAATGACATTCATCTGTTTTCTCTAGAAAAAATTACCCTTTAAGTGGATATGTGAATGAACTGTTTCAATGTGGGCATACAAATAGAAAATTAGCTCGAAAGACCTGCCAACTTCCATAAGCATTGCTTAAACTTTTTTTTTCGGCGGAATTATAGCAATTTCGTAAGGTTGGCTTGTTCTAGAATAATTTTATGGGATGGCTCAACGAAAGCGAATAAATAAATAAAAAAAGGCTATACGGAAATTCTCCTCTGTAAAATATAGGGATAGTTGCAGACCTTTATTCAGACTGGATGTACTAGCTTTACCTTTTTTAATCTGCATTGTCTTCTGTATTTGACCAAAAATAGTTAAAAATACTCAAAAGTAAATTTTCACAAGTACCGTACCAGAAACATAGATGACCTATTGATACCTTATCACCGTTTAGTGAAAACACAACAGCTTATTTCCTACATGGCTATGAGATTATATAATGATAATAAACGTTTATTTGGGTGAAATTTACTAAAGAAAAAATATGAAGTGGCTGATGCCAAATGAGCTAAATAATGTAAGCCATCTGCGCGGTGTGATTGAATCTATACTATTATAAAACTGCCAAACTGTAATTGTCTATTTGTTTGTTTGTTCGAGCATCACATAAAAAATACCGGACCGTTTTTAATGAAACTTTGTGTTCGAGAGGTTATGATTATACTGGTATGTATCTTATCTTGCTACGATGACGGGAACCGGACATAAAAAAATAAAACCAAATTTTTTCACAACCAACTGCTACCAATATAAGGTGAGTTTCCATTTCAAGTATATATTCCGGTATTGTATAGTTCCAAAGTGTAGTAGTAGTAAGTAGGCAGATTGAGACCTCGGTTGGAAATCATATATATATATATATATAATATATATATATATATATATATAAATATATATATATATATATATATATATATATATATATATATATATATATATATATATATAATATATATATATATATACAGAGTGCCCATTTGAAAGCGGGCCACCTCTCTAAAACTGTTATTTATTATCCGATTCAGAAGTTTTTTTTTCAGTAGATAGAGCATCAATAGTTCTAGTTGAATACCATAAATTTGAAATAAAAATAAAAATTTCACGGCCCACACATACTAGCGATTTTTTTTAATAACATTTCACGACGCCACTGGATTCGTGATGCTTTCAAATGGGTGTGACCAAAATTTCACGATGGAATTATTTTTTTCAACAGAAATATGGCATAAGTAAAATTCATATCACTTAATCAAAATATTTCGAGTAGTCGTCATATAAATCACAATCTTGTTAAAAATATCGTATAAAATGCTCTTTCAGGTCGTAAGCAGTCGAGTTTGTAAACAGCAGTTATTTAAAATGGCGTCAAATTATGTTTCTTCCAAACGTAACTCCGTATGGGAGATAGTTATGTCCATCAGAACACTGCAGTTTTTTGCCAAAGAAATTAAATGTACATCTTTATATCAAATAGTAATCAATATTCAATAATAACCGATATTGATAACATAAATGAACTACAACAAAAGAATGGATTGAAATGAGAGTGCCTACACATTGATTTTCGTACTTTTCAACCAAATCCCGATTTAATTCGATACATTTATTCTTCCATTTTTTAATGCTAACTTACCATAAGATTCGATCATTGGTTTGGGGTAATATCTGTGCAAGCCTGTCTTATTCTTTCACGCAGATCCTCTTTGGTGGTCGACAGTTATTCCAAATATCAATCTTGGTTTCATTGAAACATGCTTGGGATACCACATTTCAAAAATATTATTCTTATTAGGATGCTTTGTAACTTTAGTTGCTATAGAGATGACAAGTATCAGAACAATAGACGAAAAGCCACAAATTTGTCAGTGTTAACAGTGAAGTTTATAACTCCTCAAGTACCTACACTAATAGAGGTATGGCTGATAATTTGACTTTGCAGGAGAAAATTGAAATAGTAAGACTTTGTGGTAACAACGACAGATCCGAAAGGGAAGTATGTAGAATTTTCAATAACATGCATCCGGAGCGTTGAAATATTAGCAGAGCTACAGTTGGCCGAATAAACCAAATTTTCAATCTGTTTGTAAACATATTCTGAAGAATAGTAATATTGTACAAAGACAAAGACGAAATAATTCTGAACGAATTCGAAATTATTTTAATAATAATCCGAAACCAAGTGTGAGAATTGCAAGTTTGGACATTAACTTACCGTGTGAAACAATAAGGAGAAATCTTAGGAAATATAATAAGATGAAGCCCTTTAAACCAAAATTTCTTCATACTTTAGAAGAAGGCGATAATGAAAAGAGGATGGAGTATAGTTTATGGGCTCAAGGATAATATCTTAATAACAGGAATTTTCTGAAAAAACTTTTGTTCAATGACGAGGCAATATTCACAACCAATGGAACAGTTAATTCTCAAAATACAAGGTACTGGGCGGAAGAAAATCCACATTGGATAATAAATTGCAGAAGACAGTACTCACAAAAAATAAATGTTTGGTGTGGAATATTACATACCAAAATAATTGGCCCCTTTTTTTAAAGCAATTTGAATGGTCAAATTTTTTTAAATTTTTTGAAAAATGAATTTTCCAACGCTATGGACGAACTTCCACTGGCAGAAGAGGCTCATCTTCTATTTCAATTAGATGGCTGTTCCATCCACAATAGCAGGATTGTAAGAGATTGGTTGGAAGAACATTTTCCTAATCGGTGGATAGGGCGAAATAGTGCATTGATCGAGTTTCCCCCCAGATCCCCGGATTTGACTCCATTGGATTTTTTTCATGGGACTTCTTTAAAGAAAAAGTTCACAAAACTCGCCCAACGAGCAAAGAGGAACTGCGTGAAAGAATAGGACAGGCTTGCAGAGATATCACCCCAAACCAATTATCGAATGTTATGGTTAACAATAGAAAACGATACGATAAATGTATCGAATTGGATGGAGATTTGGTTGAACAGTCCGAAATCTAATGTGTAGGTAATGTCATGTCAATACATTCTTTGTAGTAGTTCATGTATGTTATTAATATTGGTATTTATATTATTGGATATAAAGATGTGCATTTCTATTCTTTAACAACAAACAGCAGTGTTCTAAGAGACATAACTTATCCCACATAGAGTTGTTATGTTCTAAAGGAGTATTTTAAACCATAGCATTTACAAAATTGTGATTTATATGACAACTATTGGAATTATTTCGATATTGATATGAATATTTTACTTACTTACTTACTTATATATATTTCTGTTAAAAAAAATAATTTCATCGTGAAATTTCGGTCACACCCACTTGAAAGCATCACAAATCCAGTGGCGTCGTCAATTTTTATATAAAAAAATTGCTAGTAGGTTTTTTGGATTTTTGACCTTGAAAAAAATTCGAAGTGGGCCGTGAAATTTTTATTTCGAATTTATGGCATTCAACTAGAACTATTGATGCTCTATCTACTGAAAAAAAAAACTTCTGAATCGGATAATAAATAACAGTTTTAGAGAGGTGGCCCGTTTTCAGATATATATCTAATATATAAAATTCTCGTGAAACGGTGTTTGTAATTAAACTCCTCCGAAATGGCTCGACCGATTCTCATGAAATTTTGTGTGCATATCGGTTAGGTCTGCGAATCGGACAACATCTATTTTTCATCCCCCTAAATGTTAAGGGTGGTCCACCCCTTAATTTTTTATTTTATTTTTTAAATAAAAATTTTTTTTTATGATACAGCATTCAAAAATACATACAACCCTAAATTTTCACCCTTCTACGATCAACCCCTGTTTTTCCATCGCGATTTTAATTTTTTATTATTTTATCCACAGATCCGCAATAGGGTTGCCAGATGGCAATCGAATATAATAATTGTAGTAAGATAAATTGAGAACGGGATAACGGGATAAAGAAAAAATGGGATAACAGGAAAACGGGATAACGGGAATAACGGGATAACGAAAAAACGGGAAAACGGGATAACAGGATGACAGGATAAGGGAATAACGGGAAAACGGAATAACAGGATATATAAAAAAGGGGATAACAGGAAAATGGGATAACAGGAATATCGGGATAACCTAAATGTTAAGGGTGGTCCACCCCTTAATTTTTTATTTTATTTTTTAGATAGAAATCTTTTTTTTTTGTCGTCTGTCTGGTCAGCAGTATAAATATATATATATATATATATATATATATATATACTAGCTGACCCGACAGACGTTGTCCTGTCCATATTTCTATGTTCCCTAAAATGTTTTTCCTGTCATCCCATTATCCCGTTTTTTTTTATCCCGTTATTCCCGTTATCCCATTTTCTCTTTATCCCGTCATCCCGTTTTCCCGTTATCCCCTTATCCTGTCACCCCGTTATGCCGTTTTCCCGTTTTTTCGTTATCCTGTTATTCCAGTTATCCCGTTTTCCTGTTATCCCATTTTTTCATTATCCCGTTATCCCCTTTTCCCCTTCTCCCCTTATCCTGTCATCCCGTTTTCCCGTTATTTCGTTATCCGATATTCCTGTTATCCCATTTTCCTGTTATCCCGTTTTTTTTTATCCTGTTATTCCGTTTTCCCGTTATTCCCTTATCCTGTCATCCTGTTATCCTGTAAATTTAGGGTTGTATGTATTTTTGAATGCTGTATCATAAAAAAAGATTTTTATCTGAAAAATAAAATAAAAAATTAAGGGGTGGACCACCCTTAACATTTAGGGGGATGAAAAATAGATGTTGTCCGATTCGCAGACCTAACCATTTCGGAGGAGTTTAATTACAAACACCGTTTCACGAGAATTTTATATATTAGATATATATATATATATATATATATATATATATATATATAACTTGGGATCACATATTTTTAAGACGACAAATTTGCACATTTGATTTTTCCGCCTATTTGAGTAGGTACCTATAGTAATTTAATATTTCCAAAATCACTATTTGTGAAAAAGTAATTTTTTTCAAACGACAATATCTTTCAGACACACATTCCCTGGATTCTAATTGTCACGGCGAATCCTTTGATGGTTTCGAATCGAAAATGGCATGGGTATCCTAATACACCAATTATTTGTCAAAAAATTATGAGGAAATTAGGGTATATCGTATATCGCTCAAGTATGACGTGGATACGAAATCGAACAAAGCCAGATTCATAACTTCAATTTTACGAACAAAACGGAAGGTATAATCATTTTGCGAATAAATCAATTTTGAAATAAGTCAAACATTTTGAAGGCACCTTCACTCGGAAGTCAATCAAACTTCGAAAGTCTTACAGAGAAAAGCCGCTGTTTTCACAAAAATGAGAGAAATATTCAACGAAGAATAAAAATTCCCAAAGCCTACTCCATGATAGTTTAATATAGATTGAACTAAAGGTTGGTAGATGGAGAGCAGAAAACAACTACTTTCTTGGCTAATACCACGCAGAATGAATGAATGAATATTAAAATTGCAAATGTTTTTTCTAAAAGACATGATTGTGTTTAGTTTGAGTCAGTCTCGCCTGATACCCCTAGACCGGTTTCGGGCTGTTGGCCCCCATCAGTATAGGGCAGTCGCAGCCAATGATCTCCGGCTGAAGCGAAACTAAATCAAACATCTACACATCCATGCTTAGTGAACAATGGGTACATGTTACGAGGTGAACTTTTTTTTTTCAAGTCTTTCAGAAAGAAACATTTGCAATTTAATATTTAGTTAAATGCATTTTTGCATGGATGTCGAGCAGATATCATGAAACAAAAAATCACCTCGTAACATGTACCCATTGTTGACTAAGCATGGCTGTGTCGATGTTTTATTCAGTCTCGTTTCAGCCGGGGATATTCGGATCTTTGGCTGGGACTGCCCTATACTGATGAGGGAGGTGTCACGCGAGACTAAAACTAGAAAGAAACATTTGCAATTTAATTTTGATTTATATGAATTATTGCATGGATGTCGAGCAGATATCATTCAACATTCTGCGTGGTATTAGCCAGGAAAGTAGTTGCAAGTAGTTGTTTTCTGCTCTTCATCTACCAACCTTTACTTAAATTCATATTAAACTATCATGGATAAGACTTTGGGAATTTGTATCCTCTGTTTGAAATTCTTGTTGAAACGCTCTGTATAATTATACTTTTTTCGATTCCGGAAACGAATAGTACTCACTCAATTTTTCAGATTTATTTTCATTCTCATCACAGAATTCTCATTGTTTGGTGAAAACTTTAAAAATCTAAAATGTGCTCTGGAAACAAAAATAACTTTGACAAGTAAGAAATTAGTATTCATCAATAACCTGATAATATCGTATACCTAGTGTGCTTTAGGTTATTCAATTCTTCAACAAACATGTATACAAGAAATGATAAAGTGGACATGCTATTAATTTATAGCGAATGCAAGAAAAATTCGAGGAACTCAGCAACTTTGTATGCTAAAAGGTATCCCAAGAGACATCAGAAACTCCCAGCTATGAAATTTTTATCATTGATGAGGTGACGGAAATCAATGTTTTGGCATTTGTAGAAGTGAATCCGACCGCTTCTACTAGGGAAATTAGCCGTGAGTTACAAATTAGTCAGCAAAGAAGATTTTGAAAAAGTATTGGTACATGTCGTTAAAGTATCAAGTGCACCAGCATTTGTATGAGAATGATGGAAATCGAAGATTCATTTATTGTGATTGGTAACTGCCAATCTCGACTTTGTTTCTTCAATACTGTTTTCCGAGACTTTATGATGTCATTATTACCTAGAGTATTCGCGGTAGCTGCCTCTTGATCCATTCGAGATTTCTTTATCATCCGGAGCTTTCCCTCAGAAATTTCTCGACTGATGTACGTTACGTCAGCCCAGCGCACGACGAAATATGCAGTGGCGTGGTGTATTCGTTCTCATAACAACATCTTTATTTGAAGAGGTTAATGCCAAACCTAGGCTTCTGACCTTGTTGATAATTATTTGAAATCACGCTCAGAAGTTTTTTGAAGTAAAACTTCTTCACACACGCTTGACTTGGGGAGTAGGCTGGTGAATGCGTGACGAGAGCGTTACGAAAAGTGTGATCGGGCGAGGCGAACGGTCTCCACAAAAGTGAGTGCGTATCTCATACTACTTGCTGGCGTCTTAGCGTCATATGCAGCGTTCCTTTTTTCATGTTTCTTTTATCCCTCTACTAATACGCGGCATTCTACTCTCGACATTGGGGCGCGTTTGATTCTCTGTCCTTTTCTTGTCTCTCTCTCTCTTTCTCCTTGTTACTCTTCCGTATTTCGGCCTCGCGTTTCTACAATTTACTTCAGCAAATTTTTAAAATAGGATAACATAAAATTTAACTAATACGTAAATAATAAAATACTTATTAATTGTAGAGGTTCACCATTACAAATAATTGGTGACATCGTGATTGAACATGACAATAATCAAATGGAAGTTGATGATGAAAATCCCACTATAGATCATGTACAAAAACAGAGACAAATTATTGGAGTTGAGTAAATTAATTTTTATTTTATTTTTATAATCATTCATGACTCTAATAATAATTTACTGAATTTACCAAACTAAAATGATGAAATTATAGGTTATTAGAAAATTAATATATGTATATGTATATATATGTATATATTATACATATATACATATATAAACATATATATATATATATATACAGGGTGTCCCAAACTCGATGGCCTATTAGACATTTCTGGAAAACGGGACATAGGATTATTTCGAAAATTTGGGTTCTCAGGTAATTAGTTCTGTTCTATCGATCAAAAATATTTTTAGCGCTGCGACGTTGCCGCTTATATTGAAAAGTAGCAACAACTTTGATATTTTGAATAAGACACCCTATATATTATTTCATTTCTCGCTTTGCTATTGCTTTTCGATTATTTTAATATGATACTTTCCTATACCTATCTCCAGTGGTTTTCGAGAAATTAATTGATTTCCTTATTTTTTGTGCGAAACATAGCTTTAATCAAATGTTTATTACTGCGGTATTTCGATTCCAAGACAGCTGAAATTTCGGATGTGAATTGACAATGTCCTGTGTATTAGTTGTGTCCAAGAAAATTCTTTCTCCATTATACAGGGTTGTTCGAAATTTGTGATTTTACCGATACATACAAAAGTGGTTAAAAGTGCATGTTTTCAAATGGAACATCCTGTATATTATCGAAAATCCTGAAAGACAATTGAAGTTCCTATCAAATGATGTTTCATGTTCCTATACCTAAATAGTCAAGTTTCCGAAATAAAAGCAAGTTTCTATAAAAATTGGATTATTTTGCCATATTTTGTATTAGGTAGCTATGAAATGTCATCCATAATAAAACGTTTGCGCGTTCATTAACGTAAATTTGATTAGAAGAGAATCAAATTGGAAATTGTTTATTCTTCATGGGCAATGTGATCAAATTATAGCAAGAACATGCAAAATGTTCTGTAGTATATTGAAGTGTGTGACTATCATTTTCAATTCCCAGTATAACGAATCGAAATAGGTCATATTTCCCAATTGAAATGATCTGTAGTGTGCCGTAACTAGAAAAGAGCAAAACAAACTTCAAGTTTGACAAGCAGTGATTTTCATAGTGTTTCTCTCAGAAGAAAGTATTAAAAATGGATTATAATGCATATTCAAATGCAGATATTTTAAATTTGTTTTATATTCACGGTGAGTGCCAAAGAATTGTTTCGAGAACATGCAGACAATTCAATGAACTTTATCCAAATTCACCGCATATGAATAGAAAAAAATTCAGAAGACTTGAACGGAATTATGCTGTGTTTGGGAATGTTGAAGCACCAAGAAATCAAATCAAGCCGATAACTGGAGACGAAGTAAATGAAATTAACGTCTTGGGGTATTTCCACGCTGTGGATTTGGGTGTGACCCGCAGTTCAACATGGAGACTTTGAAAAAAACATAAAATGCTCATGCCCTACATAGCTCATGCCCTACATAGAGGTGATCCTCCAAAACGTGTTGATTTCGGTGAATGGATTTTAACATGGACTTATGAAGATCCAAATTTCCTTCAGAAAATTATATGGACGGATGAATCTAAATTTTTGAGAGAGGGAATATTCAATCGCAAAAACAATCATTTCTGGGCTGCAGAAAATCCCCATTTTATGAAAGGGGATTTCAAGAAAAATTCAGTTTAAATGTGTTTTGTTTACTAATGAATGATAAATTATCATATTGTATTTATGATGAAAACTTGAATTCTGGAAAATATTTGAATATTTTGAGAACAACAGTGAGCGACTTTTTGGACAATTTGCCGCTTCATGTATATCGGAGTTGTTGGTATCAGTTGGACGGTGCCCCCCCCCCCCCTCACTGTACACTAGAAGTGAGCAGAGAACTGACTACAATCTTTGAAGATCGGTGGATAAGACGCTTGGGTCCACAGCCTTGGCCACCGCGATTCCCAGATCTAACTCCTCTAGATTTTTACCTCTGGGGAAAAATCAAAAAGATTGTATATGAAACACCTGTGAATTCAAGGGACGAATTGGAACAGAGGATAATACGTGCTTTCGAGGAAATTCGGCCAGAAGAGGTTCAAAGAGCAACAACCAACCATGTAATGACTTAGATCCACGAATATTTGCGTGTAAATGGTCAGCACTTCGAGCACATGAATTAGCGATTAATATGACCTTCATTTGTTTTTTGATTGAAATAAAATTGAGTTCTACTTAAGGTGAATCATGATTTCTCAATAGGCACAGGTATGAAATATGGCCAAATCATTCGATAATACTGAAATTAATCAATATTTTCTGGATGAAAGTTGAATTTGAGTCCTGTGTGGGCAACAGATAAGGAGGTATTTGATATTGCTTGAACGTCATTTTTTGTGGAGAAAAATCAATTTTTTACTTGAGTTTTTTTGGGTTTGTAACCTTCCACAACCTAAAAAATAATAGAATTAATATAGAAAATCTATACAAGTGTAGAAGGGCCAAACTTGTATAGATTTTCTATATTAATTCTATTATTTTAGGTTGTGGAAGGTTACAAACCCAAAAAAACTCGAGTAAAAATAAGATATTTGAATTGAAGTTGGTCCCATCTTGATAGCAAAACAATTACAAAATAATCAATATTCGATAAAAGGTAGAGATAGGTATACGACATGTTCGGTAAAAGTTATTTGTATTTATCAGTAGAATTCAAATACGGAATAAAATACTGGGTGTTCCCCATTTAAAATTGGAAAGTCGATATTAGTTACAAGCAGATGTGGCAACACTGCAACCGTGAAAATATTTCCAAGAGGTAGATCGCAATCACTTATCGTGGAATACAAAATTTCAAGTATTTATGTCCCAGATCTCCAAAAACGTCTAATAGGCCATAGAGTTCATAATACCCTGTATATTAATCAATCTTTGTACAATCAGTTCGTCATCTTAACAGTCACACACTTCAATATACTACGAAACATTTTGCATGTTCTTGCTATAATTTGATCACATTGACCATGAAGAATAAACAATTTCCATTTTGATTCTTTTCCAATCAAATTTACGTGAATGAACGCGCAAACGTTTTATTATTGATGACATTTCATAGCTACCTAATACAAAATATGGCAAAATAATCCAATTTTTATAGAAACTTGCTTTTATTTCGGAAACTTGACTATTCAGGTATAGGACAAATGAAACATCATTTGAAAGGAACTTCAATTGTCTTTCAGGATTTTCGATGATATACAGGATGTTCCATTTGAAAAAATGCACTTTTCACCACTTTAGTATGTATCGGTAAAATTACAAATTTTGAACGACCTTGTATAATGGAGAAATAATTTCCTTAGACACAACTAATATACAGGACATTGTCAAAGTACATCCAAATATTCAGCTGTCGTCGAATCCAAATACAGCAGTAATAAACATTTGATTAAAGGTATGTTTCGCACAAAAAATAAGGCAATCAATGAATTTCTCGAAAACCACTGGAGATAGGTATAGGAAAGTATCATACAAAAATGATCGAAAAGCAATAACAAAGCGAGAAATGCAATAATATATAGGGTGTTCTATTCAAAATATCAAAGTTGTTGCTACTTTTCAATATAAGCGACAACGTCGCAGCGCTGAAAATATTTCAGATCGATAGAACAGAACTAATTACCTGAGAAACCAAATTTTCAAAATAATCCCATTGCCCGTTTTCCAGAAATGTCCAATAGGCCATCGAGTTTGGGACACCTTGTATATATACATATAGATGGACCTAAAGAAGTTTTACTTCAGTCGTGTGGTCTAAAGCACACTCGTTTTTTTTTATTGTTGGTAATTCACCGTTTTGATTACCATTTTCTGGTCACTTCCAGTTATCGATATCACTTTTTATGTGGCAGAGTTTGTATTTCTGCCAAATTGAGTGGAGAAAAATTACGGAACTCCAGTTGATCACAAGTTTGTATGGAATTTGAATCGATGAAACTGCAAAAAGTTGAAGGAAAAAATATGCGGGACTTCAGATCTATGTGAGATACTGATTACTCCTTAAGTCTATGAAACATATTCAGTGAAATAGTTCCCGATAAAACAAAAATCAGGTTCTGGATTGTACACAAAGAAATAAGGAATCTTAAACAATAACCATATTATTTCCCCAGTATTTCACAACTGCTGAAAAAAATTGAACAAAAAAAGCTGTCAGAAGGAACGTTTCAATTCAATTTTTTCTTCCTTCTTCCGGTCATGTTGACAAAAATTATTAATATTATTATATATGTTTGGATTGTGATTGAATCTTTCATGAAATTGGCTTTTCTATTTTATATTTTATCATCTAACATAATTCACAGAAATAATAAGATATAATGACAGTTTGAGGAATTTGCTGTCCATAAAGAGAAGAAAAAAGTAAAAATTATAGATTTTGGAGTTCCAGGGCTATATTTCATTAATTAGAAATCAATATTATGAGTTGAATGACAGAAAATACTATTATTTACTTGAGTACGCAACACGGAAGTGTGAATATCGTAATATAAGGCTTCAGAATATTGACCGATAAGGGTGGTTTCGATTTCAGTATTATATTACAGAAAATATGCTTATAAAAAACCTTCTAACGTAACCGATGATATTAATAGAGTTTTCAGAACCAGAAGAAATAAATACTTGTGGACTATTTTTAGATCATTTGAATTTATCGAATTACCAGAAATACAATATTTGATATATTTTCAAGAGGAATGAGATATAGAAACTAGTAATAGTTTTAATTTTAAAAGACCTTCTAGAAATGTATTCATAAAATATGTAATGTAGTCAGTAAACTCTACTCTACCCAAATAATGACTGTGTTTTCTAGTGCCAATCTAGCGATTTTTTGTATTCAGAGATCCTGCCGGATGGAGAACAACTCGGGAAGAGGCAGGTATGTTTGCTTGAATACTTATTGTTGGATAAGGTTTTGGGTGCACAAAGGCTACTGGGGGAGGAGAATCTAGCTCCTGTACACGACGAACATCTTTTTATCATCACACATCAAGGTGAATCAACAGCACGTATATCTTCTGATTTTCATTACAATATTTTTATAGCTTACGAACTTTGGTTCAAGCAGATAATTTGGGAATTGGACTCCATCAGGCGAATGTTCACTGAGATATTGGAAGAATCCCAAACATTGGAGATCCTGAGGAGGCTGAATAGAGTTGTACTGATACTGAAGGTGGGCTGATACTAAAGGTGATCGTATTGAATCGCATAAATACTTTGGCGATGTTTTTATTTTTAGGTACTTGTTGATCAAGTGATGATCCTAGAAACGATGACACCGCCGACTTCATTGGAGTTTCAGCCTACGACCAGCATCGGGTTTCAAAGTTTACAGTTCAGACTTCTGGAGAACAAACTAGGTGTCAGTCAGGAGAATCGGGTGAAATATAACAAGAATTATGCCAAAGTTTTTGGGCACGATGAAGTGAGCTTCATTCATTTATCCATCACTTTCATTTGTCACCATAAAATTTTCATTCATTTTAGGAAGCTATGAGACTCATAGAAATGTCGGAAACGGAACCATCGCTCACTGATTTAGTGCAGCAATGGTTGGAAAGGACTCCTGGATTAGAATTGGATGGATTCAACTTCTGGGGCAAGTTCGAAAAAGCTGTAGAAAAACTGTTTGATGAAGATAAAGAACGTGCAAATGTAAGTAATATATTTATCTTCATAAAGTTAGACGATTAATTTCTGATAGGCTTGACCGATTGAGGTCATATTCACATAATATATTTGTATTGTCGAGACGCTGGTTCATAGCTGGGAGCTAGGATCCAATAGGTGGCGCAGTGTTCGAGTTATCAATACATTTTATATTCACAGTGTAAAAAAATAAAGAATGAACGTGGATTGAAACCGTAGAAGATGCGGAGTGGATTTTGAAAACCACGACACGTGTTTCACCATACAAAAGCTTCTTCAGGTTAATATAACACTAACTGAACAATCACGATGTTTCTTGTTGAAGAACTAGAACAGGTAGCAGCAGATATTAGTATATTAAAGTATAAGTGGATAAAAAGGGCTTTAAAACACGCGCGATTTTTCGAGCACGACGGCGCAGCCGGAGTGCTCGAAATAGAGCAAGTGTTTTTAAGACCAGTTATCCACGAATACTTTACGTTATTTTTTTTTATTGGTGCACTTTGAAATCATATATACTGGTATTATTACTACAAAAAAAAGAAATAAGAACTAATAAATTCAAGAAAGTCGAATTCCTTGATGTGACATCAGTATACCTTTCGTTGTCATGGAAATGAGAAAACATTCATTTTTCAATTTGTTACCAAAGATCAATATTTGTTGTCACCAGAGCTCAAAATGAATGATTCTAATATCAATTTTTGAATAGTGAGGGCAGAATCGCGGTTAATACGCGAAAATCCAGTGATATATATAAAAATAATATGAAAAGTTCATCAAATGGATGGAGGAGCACATATAAATGAACTAATTGTGAGTAATATATTATTTGACGTTACAAGGTACTCCTGTCAGATCAATAATCAAAAATTTGTCATTGAGACTTCACGTTTCTCGATTTGTTGATGTTGTCATGGTTACCTTTAAAAAACGCGCGTTTTTTAAAGTTCGATTTAAACACGCTGAGGCGTGCTTTAAATGGGTAAAAAGGGGCACCAATAAAAAAAAAATTAATTGAAGATATCAAGGATATTCCGATGGGTGAGAAAATATATACAGGGTGATTCAAAAGTACTTTGACAAACTTCAGGAGGTGATTCCTCACAATATTCTAATATGAATTGTTCAAATAAATATATGCCCGGAAACGCTTCGTTTCCAAGATACAGGGTGTTGAAATTTTATTTTTATTTTCGTTTTTTTCAATAACATTCGAAATACTGACCTCAATCGAACGAAAATTGGTATTGAGAAGTTTTTTGAGGTGTCGAATTCGAACCTGATGTTATTATTGCTCTTACTCGTAGGAAGCGCCACCTACACGTCTTTTTCTTTTTTGAAGATTCATAACTTCTTTGAGCGTACTTCTAGCACATTTTACAGTAGGAAAATCAATTCCTCTGTCATATCTACGTGAAAAAGCTACCTCTGTTACAAATCGCTATAAGCAACCGTTTTCTAGATATTTGGACTTGAAAATCTCAAGTCGATTATTTGATAATCGATGCGTGTTGAAGTTAATACCATTATTCTGCATTTTCCTCAGGAATGCTTGGGAAATTAATTTGACGTTTGAGTAAGTAGTTTTGGTAATCACTAAGATGCCTAGAATCCCTGGTGTATTCACTGATTCGATTTGGCTTAGAATTTTTGGGGGACAACAAATGAATGGCGTTAAATTCTGCTTAGAACTTCACTAGTAGATGGCGAGGTTGAGGAATGTTTGTGTCACGCTGAATGTCAAACTTCAAACCTTTGAAATTTAATTTTTCTGTCAACATTACTGCATATTTTTATGCAAAAAATTGTGAATTGATCGTTTACAAAGATTATATTTCTACGAACAAGATCCCGCTCAGAACCGTTGGCGCGAAAATGAGATGAAATCCTTGAAATTTACTACAATGTTTACATATGTCTGTGAAAAATAAGATTTTTCTTGAAGTCTACCTGGCGATTTTTTCAAAGTGATTTCTCCTCAAATGGCTTTTTTGGGATCATGGAAACTTCTACGGAGGAAGGAGACAAGGTAGGAGAGTGGACTGATGTCTCTAGATGATGAATTAACTTGAAAATTGAGGGGATTGGAAAATGTCCTCGATGACATTGTTCCATTAAACTTTAAGATACAAACCTTTACCAAGCCATCCACTGCCCATCTCTGCCGGACAATCACCTCTCTCACAACCTTCTGACCAGAACAAAATCAGAGAGTTCATTGTAGATATCATAAAATCTGTCGATGAAGTTGAAGAATCGATGAATCCTGTCTGCGATAGTATCGGCTGCCTCCAGCTATCTTAGAATGACTTCTCCCGAAAAGGTGAGACTTGCTAACAGAGGTGAGGGGAGGAAACAATAATATAAATCAGATTCTCTTTTATTATTCAGTAAGTGACACCCCGCATGAGATAATCGGGGAAGGAGGGGGATATAAACCAAGCAGTTGTTTGGAAGAACTCACTCAAGATCAATAAGGCTAATGATCGATAAGGCTAATGATTATTGTTAGGATATTCATCACTTTGTAATAACCACATGAATTTCATAAGAAAGCGTGGACTTTTCATTCTGTGAAGATATCTTGATTTTGGCTAGGGAATTCCAAACCGTCACAGAGGGTCCCATGGCTCTTGGGAGAAAATATCCACTATATTTGGAATTCTCCAATACTTTTAGTAGGAAGATTGTCATTGTCATCTCATGGAAAAATGTTTGTACAAAATAAATATAATATAAAAAATTAATATAAAAGTAATAATAAAAATATGTGAGTTGCTAGATACTAGATACATTACAATCACAATTTGAAAAAAAAAAAACAAAATGGGCAAAGGTAGTTCAGAGAAGATACAAATTAATTCATACATATACGAGTTATTTTACTATGAAAGTAATTTGAGTTGTTGCGATAAGATAGTCGTGTTGTCTGCCAAAATAGTGAACACCTCTTAATTTGCCCTAAAGCAGAGAGGTTCTTTCACTCAGATAGGACTCGAACCAATTGAAGCTTCGTCCTCTGAAGCTGTAGAAATGAAGATTACGTAACAGTCAAAAGCTTCAGATATGTCGCAGAACACTGCAGCGCTCACTTCCTTCAGACTAGAATATAGATTTTTCAGAAAGCGAAAGATTGCATCTTCCGTACTTTTATTGGTTTGAAAGCTAAATTAAGTAATTGTATGTAATTTACATCACTTCATAAAAGCATTATCCGCTCCATTATAAGATTTTTATCATGAGCAAACGTCCTTTGTAATTGTGGAACCATTATGTTTGTCAAATTTCTCAAAACATTTTCCTTGTTGAAATTACTAGCACATACATATTTATCTATTCCGATATCATCATCACTTATTGAAATGATTTTTCCGTCTATTGATTCATAATCAACAATCAACTTATATTCCAAAATAAATGTGGACAATAATGATAAACAATGGAATACACATTCTGATTGTCGAAGAGATAACACATCGAATGCACCATAAAAATATATATAACATGTAAATGTTTCAAAGGAACTTCGGAATTAATTTTTTGACTGATTATGACGATATAGTCTCATAATATATTTAATTCTACCCAAAAACATAATTATTTTATTGATCTTGCAAATACGAAAATAACCGAATCGTTTCCTCATTCTACATTCTATTTTTGATTAATTGCGGAAAGCATGAAAAGCATGAGATTGGATTTGTTACTCAATGATAAATTATTCCATGTCAAAAAATTAAATCAAGTTTTTCTGATCATTTGCTGTTTTCAGAATAAAGTAGAAAAAATTGGCTACCCTCAAAATAGAATAACAAAAAAGTAAATTTTTTACCTGATAATACTGTAAATTGAACAGAGGAAGATTTTCCAAAACTCCACATAATCTTACTGGAAATTTTGGTGTTCCTTTTATTCATCAATCTGTCCAAATTTATTTTGAAGAAGTATTTAAAAAGTTTTTGTGATAGTGACATTCTCATTCATTCATGTCATTTGTGAAAATTATATGAAAATGTAAGTTCGTTCTGAGGCACGTCTAAATATCTTGAAAAAGAAAAATAATATAAAATTCAACTTAAAAAAGGAGATTGTCCAAATTATTTGTTGATATCGCCCCCGTCGAGTTGAGTCTTGCCGCTTGGTTTTACCTACGTATTTTGCCCCATGAAACGAACCAAAACCACGTTCTCAAATCTTTGGGGTTTAAAGATCGAGAAGCCCCTTTTTCCGCCTTTTTTTGCAATGAAACGTTCAAAACACATCTTAATTATAATTTCTGAAATTTGTTAGGCCTTTTCCACTATCCACATACTTTTTTGAACAAGCACCAACTTTGAATTTGTGTTCATGGGAGGGAAAAATACATGAGTACCAATTGGCAGAGCGGTATCAATAGGAAATTAACCATACGAAATTGGTAAGCAGTACAATTGTTCATAATTAGAATTATTTCAGGAACTTCTCGAAAATTCTATATAACACTGACCTAATGGAATGGTTTGTTCTAAAATATGTTACATCGATCGATAAAAATATTTCCGAAGAGTTGACCAACCTTAAAGACGAAAAAGCAAAAATCACAGAACGGAACAGAGACACAGATCCAGAAACATCCAGAAACCATTATGACAAGGAACCCCTTTCGCCGCCATCTGAAACTCTAGAAAACCCCCCCTTAATCAAGTGGGCTGGTGTCCCCCAGTTTTTCCCAAAATATTTCTCAGGTATAAGTGAATACCATCTTTTTTAGACATCTTAGTAATATATTATGTGACAGTTGAACGTTTTGTTGAAGTTTCTGTATGTTTTGAAACACTAATTTTGAAAAAATGGATTATTTAAACAATAATGCTCATTTGGCCGATATGCATTTCGTTTATGGCGTTTATGCGCGCGGAGTAAGACGTATTTACCAGAACCGATTTCCTAATCGAGTACTGCCTTCAGCTCCAAACATTTCAGTTCCCCCCGACGTTTCAAGGGAAAAAGGCAGCCCGATATTTTGAAGACCACGAGCAGTCCGAACCCCAGTGGGAAGAAGCTGTTTTGCGCTCTCGAGGAGAATCCAGAAACAAGGATAAGAATAAAATTTCTGGAGCCTCAATTCTACCAGTCCACAGTTTGGAGAAATATCCACGTTCAACAATTTTATCCATACCACATTCAAAGGGGGACAAGCTCTTTTTGCCCGAGACTTTCCCCAACGGGATTACTATGTTCCCGTGGTTTTGAGAAAATTTGGAAACCTCAATTTTTAAGATATGTACTCTTCACGGACGAGGGGAAACTTCTCCCCGAAATGCTATCACAAACTTTCCCCGGAAAACCATGTTTTGGGCTCTGGAAAACCGCACGCAGTGAGTGAAAGACATTATCATTATCAATTTTCTGTAAAAAGTATGGGCAGCAATAATTGATAATTCTTCCAAGTCCCTTTTTTCTTCCGTTCCGACTGAATGGCGCCACTTACAGATACTTTTAGAAAATGGTTGCCGGGACTACTTCCAGAATGTACCATTAAATTCGTATCCGCATGTGGTTTATGCATGATGGGGCTCCGGGCCCATTTTCAGCGTTTAGCCGGGTTCCTCAACACTGTCTATCCAAATCGATGGATCGGTAGGGATGTAAAAAACCAACCGGGTGGGCAATTCTGAATTTTTTTTTTGGGGACATTTGAAGTCACTAGTTTATAAAACTCCCGTAGCAACAAGGAAATCAAGAAACCAAATGGGAGACGCCTGTGAAACAAAAGGGAAAAACACTAATAATTTTGAGCTGGCAAGTTCAATGACTAGAAGACTGAATGCCTATATTTCGCTGAAGGTAGACACTTCGTACAATTTATTTGAATACAATTGGTTTCCTTTTTTTATTCCCCCTTCTAATATTCAAAATTTCTTGAAAAAATGTTGATATTTCTTTCAAATTTTATTAAAACAAATGAAATTTTGCACCCTTTTATACAAAAATAACTATTTTAAACGAGTAAAAAAAAATGAAAAAGGGGGGCCCCCTACAAAACCAAAACTACTTTCTTAAATCAAATTCATCTCCTAAGCATCCTTGTGAAAAAAGCAAAATAATGGTAATAACTTCAACACGCATCGATTATCAAATAATCGACTTGATATTTTCAAAGTCCAAAAAATCTAGAAAACGGTTGCTTATGGGACTTGTGATAAATGTAGCTTTTTTTTGTAGATATGATAAGGAATTGCTTTTTTTTCTGAAAAAAAAGTGCTTAAAGAATTGCTCAATAAAGTTAAGAATCTTCAAAAAAAAAAAGACGTGTAGGTAGCGCCCCTACGAGTAAGGAATAATAACATCAGGTTCAAATTTGACACCTCAAAAATCTCGATACCAATTTTGTTCAATTAAAAAGGCCGATTTCGCAAGTTA
>JAFIRS010008052.1:0-19893 GCA_018342105.1 Gonioctena quinquepunctata
AACCTTTTATTAGAATTATTTCAAGATATAACGACTGAATTATTTCGTTTTCTGTGAGCTGAATGAGCTTTCTTTTTCGTGGAAGTGCTAACTTTATTAATCTGCCTTTAGTTTATATCCTATGTTGATGTAATAAAGAATACACTTGCGTTTTCGAAGAGTAAGTGCGATATGAACGGAAGGCGGGTGCCTAGAATTTTATATTCGTTATACACTATACATTTCTACGATAACCCCTCACGACTAACAGATTCAAAGTCAATCATTTCTCCCTTCTGTTATGCAGTGACAATAAAAACCATCTGACGAAAATTGCAATTTATGATGAATCAAATATACTTTATTTCGAAAAATAATCAGGGAAAACCCAATGGAGTATACATTGGGTTTTTGGGAGTCCCATGAAAAAAGATGTGTGATTTGAACCCACGATATTCGGAACCTATGTTGTGATCGCTTCGCTATCAATCATTTATACTAATAACTTTCGGTTTTTCAATCCGTTACAATCTTTTCAATTTCAGAAATATTTTATTTTCGATTTTTCAGAAACATCGATAACTCACATGTGTTGCAGGTTATGCGCCGAATGGAAAGGGAGTCAGTTTTGAGGTCATTCATAATCTTTGTTAACGAGTTCTGGGAAGTCGTTCCACATCAGCTTCCTTCAACTCTAGTAGAAACTCCATTGAACATTTATCAAAATAATTGTTAAATTTATTTTTTTTTCCTAGTGGGATGAATAAGATCTGGGTGGAAAAATATATGGAAACATGTTCTCAACAATTATTCCTGCCAAATCTCAATCATTATCATCATATCATGGCTCTTTATTCCACCAAAAATGATAAGAAAATCAAAATCTGTATCCATATGATTATCATCATTGTTCAATGATAAGCGTTTGAGCAACTATCTCAGTACTCTAGGAGGTTAATTGTAATTTCATAAACATCACGTGAATCAAGAACAGCTTTGCAACCTATGATCGTTAATATAAGGCTTTCAGCAAATATCGTGTTTAACCCTGAAGAATGTATTAGCCGGGGAGGTAGAGGTCGGAACGACTGAGGATTTTTTGTCAGAGCTGAAAATGTGTGAATGTGTGTGTGTGTGTGTATATGCATGTATGTTATGTACATTCGTTTATTTATATTTTGAATAATTTAAATAATATTTATTTAATGTTAATTATACAATATATTTACTAATTTTATATATATATAATATATATTGTTATGATATGGAAAATATGTTAAGTATAAAAATAATAAATAATTAATTCAATGATATTTATACATTACATGAATACCTGCTATGATTGGACAATCGTTAATTTTATATATTTTATTATATAACATAGCATAGCCCTGTATAGAACTGTCGTTAGGTAAAATAAAAAAAGAATAATATGACAAGAGTGACAGAGACATTGTCAAGAAAAAGCTCTCACGTAAAACCGGTACAAATCGACAGAAATAGCAGTAAAGCAGTAAAGTTCGACTACGTTTATCATTCCCAATCAATCCCGTAAGGGTGGTCCTTCATCAAGCCACGTAGAAACATTTTTTGGTCCAATCGAACCGGACGTATTGCCAGCAACCAGAAGAAAAATTGTGCAGTCCTCGACAAAAGAAGCATTCCTTCCAGTAGTAAGCGTCTCTTCAGATACAGTCGTCTACTCAGCCGTTTAGAATCAAGGCCAACGAAATAGCAAAGCAGCAACGACACAAGTAAAAACTCATTTTTCCTTTTTCCTGACAATCTCCCAACCTATAAAAAAGGGGTATTTCTCGATCTGTAAATACGAATTCTTGTTCATTCATTCATATTATCACGAATTGAAACTTCATAATCACGATGGAAAACGAAGTAAAGGAGTTAAGACAAACGCGAGGTAAATTAAAGAGTCAATTAACACGTTTTCAAGCATTCATGAATACAGTAGGAAAAGATAACATAATCGAACTGGAAATAAGATTGAATAAAATCGAATCGGTTTTCGAACAATATGATATTATACAATCGCGTTTAGAAGTACTAGACGAAAGCAAAGAAGAACAGCGCGAAGAACAAGAAACGGCATTTTATCAAGCAATTGCAAAGGCAAAGGGTCTTTCAGTTGAACTACAATCTCAAAATGTAACCAACACGCGTAATAATACTCAAATTACTAATGCAATCTCAACAAACATGAACCAGGTAACAAATTTGAAATTACCAACAATACATCTTCCAACGTTTTCAGGAAACTATGATGAATGGATAAATTTTCACGATACTTTCTCACAATTGATACATGAAAACACGAGTTTGACAAACATCCAAAAATTCTATTATCTAAAGACTTCTTTGAAGCATGATGCAGCGCGAATAATTCATTCATTACAAATTTCTGACAACAATTATACAGTAGCATGGGATTCACTCATTAGGAGGTATCAGAATAAAAGAATTATTATTAATACTCATGTCAGAGCAATATTTGATCTCCCAGTAGTCATAAAAGATTCAGCAACATCACTCAGACAATTCACCGATAAGGTTCAACATCATCTAGGTGCACTCAAGAATCTAAATTTGCCCACGGATCAATGGGCCATTCTCTTAGTCTACCTAATTACATCAAAATTAGATCATTTTATGGACCGCGAATGGGAAAATTCACTAGAAAATGATAAATGTCCCACGTATGATCAGCTAATTACCTTTTTGAATAAGAAATGTTTCACATTTGAAACTCTCTCGGATAACAATAAAAAATCCAACTACAATACGCAAAGAATAGCAAATAATCAAGGTTGTAAGTTACCGTCACATATAACTTATCAAAGGCAAAGAGGACATGCACATTCACTTCCAGTCACCAATAACGGGCTAAATATATCATGTCATTATTGCAAGGCACCTCATTTCATTCACAATTGTGCAGATTTCATTAAATTGCCAATTAGCAAAAAATATGAAGAAATCAAAAGATTACGACTCTGTAGTAATTGCCTTAGACCTGGTCATTTGGAATGGGCATGTAAATCAGGCAATTGTAAACGATGCAACTTGAATCATAATACTTTACTTCACAATAGCAACCAAGCACATTACTCGAACAATAATTTACAACAAGTTGCCACCTCATCAAATGCGGATATTTCCGAAATCTCAACCAATCTCGTAACAAATACGGAAGAAATAACACCCATACTGACAAGCAACTGTTATAATGCTAACAGTGGTACTCAATCAGAGATCATACCGAGCATTCAATCTACGAACAAACAAGGTAGTTCGCAAGGCTCGGCACAAATACATATGAGCACAGAACAGGCAAACAAGGTATTGCAAGGCTCTAACACAAATACACGCGATAATCAGTTAGTTTTATTATCAACAGCCCAAATAATAATTTATGATACACTCGGAAATGCTCACGTTTGCAAGGCTCTCTTGGACTCTGGTAGTCAGAGTAATCTAATCACAGAAGGACTTTCCAAGAAATTGAATTTGCTTTGCGAAGATTCTCGCATACCTATTGCGGGAATAAATCAAAATGTTATGACTATCACACAGAAAACAAGAGCCACTATCAAATCTCGATCAACTTCATTCAAATAAGATTTAACGTTTTTAGTATTAAACAAGATTACGGAAAAAATTCCGTACACAGAATTCAATGAAAATATATTCAAATTACCGACAGGCATCACGCTAGCTGATCCAGAATTTAATAAACCACAAAATATTGACATTCTTCTCGGAGCTAATATATTTTATGATCTTTTATGTCCGAATCAACTCAAACTTGGGAAAAACAAACCTAATTTACAAGAAACTACTTTAGGTTGGATAGTCACGGGTTCGATCAATTTGCACAAATATTCAAATCGTAAATCATTTTGTAATCTCACGCAAACGATATCAAATGAAATGCTAAATGAATCATTAACAAGTTTTTGGAAAACTGAAGAAATTCCGCATAAGAATATTTTGATCAAGGAAGAACAGTATTGTGAAGACTATTTTGAAAAAACGACGAGTCGTAGCTCTGATGGCAGATTTATAGTCAGATTACCTTTTTCAGTACAGATGTCAGATTTAGGCGACTCTGCAACGCTCGCATTGAAACGCCTACACTCTCTCGAGAACAGATTCAAGCGCGATGATAATTTAAGGGCAGAATACACGGAATTTTTAAAACAATATGAATCGATGGGACATGACATTCATAAAAAAAATCCGACGGAAACATTGAACAGCCCTCGTATATATTGCCACATCATCCAGTAATAAAACCAAGCAGTACGACAACTCGTTGCAGAGTTGTATTCGACGGGTCCGCAAAAACCAATGAAGGTATATCGCTGAATGATTTATTACTTGTAGGTCCTAACGTTCAAGATGATCTTTTTTCAATTGTAACACGTCTCAGGCTACATCAATATGTTTTGAGTGCAGACATAAAAATGATGTTTAGGCAAATAATATTACATCCGGAAGACAGGAAATATCAGCGGATACTATGGCGTTATAACGAATCAGAGCCAATAAAGGTATATGATCTCAATACAGTGACATACGGGACAGCATCCGCAAGTTATCTCGCAACTAAGGTTTTAGAACAACTCTCGTTAGAATTCGCTGAAAAATATCCACGCACATCGAAATTCATAAGACATTCATTTTATATGGACGATTTATTGATCAGTGTTGACACGAAACATGAGGCTTTAGAAATATACGATGAAATAACAAAAATTCTCAATAGCGCTAACCTTCCTTTAAGAAAATGGTGTTCAAATGAAAAGGACATTTTAAATTCGATATTAGGTAATCAAGAAAATGAAGACAAACTAATACAGTATCACGACAATAAGGAATTGAAAACTTTAGGAATCGCGTGGAATCCAAAATCAGACACATTGAGTTACGCGGTAAATATAAATTTTGATGATAAAGCTCTGACGAAGCGCTCAGTATTAGCGACAATATCGAGAATTTTCGATCCGCTAGGTCTAATAGGCCCGGCAACCATTCAAGCAAAGTTATTCATGCGTAAATTATAGCAAAGAAAATTTCTTGGGACGAATCTTTACCTGCGGACATGGTGAAAGAATGGATCACATTTTTAAAGCAAATTAATTCTATAAATGATATTGAAATTGAACGGCACGTTCTATGTAAAAATCATACAAATATTGAACTACACGGTTTTAGCGACTCCTCGGAGAAGGCATATGGTTCATGCATATATTTATGTTCCAAAAACAAACAGGGTGAAGTCATCTCGCGGCTTTTATGTGCCAAGTCAAAGGTTGTACCTCAAGGCAAACACACCATTCCCAGATTAGAACTTTTAGCAGCTACATTACTTGCAGAATTAATGCATGTTGTGAGAAAAATACTCGATGTCGAAATATCCAGTACTCATTATTATTCTGATTCTATAATAGTATTGGCGTGGCTAAAAATTGATCCAGGCAAATTAAAAACATTCGTTGCAAACAGAGTTACTAAAATTATAGAACTCGCCTGTGGAGGAAAATGGAAGCACGTAAGGTCTGCGGATAACATAGCAGATATTATTTCGCGAGGTATAAATCCTACAGAATTAAAAGGGTCAAAAATTTGGTGGTACGGTCCTGCATTTCTAGTTGAAAATAAAATTTCTTATCCAAATGACATATATGATATAGATATGATAGAAAGTATTCCTGAAATCAAACTGTCGACAATTTCATTAGCAACGACTAAGCATGATTTTGAATTGAATATATATAGCTTATTGCATTAGGTTCAAATCAATCACCTTATTGAAGAAAAAAAAAGGTGTTAACTTGACAGTAGACGAACTCGAGAACTCCCTAAGATTATTGATAAGACTGGCTCAAAAAGCTGAGTTCACACAAGAGATGCATGCACTCAAGTTGTCTCGCCCCATACCTAATAACAGTAGACTCATAAGTCTAAATCCATTTTTAGATGAACACGAATTGATCAGAGTCGGAGGTAGACTGGAGCACGCGAATGTATCCTATTCGCGAAAACATCCAATTGTCCTACCTAAGTCTCACAGAATCACAAAGTTGATTGTAGAATTTGAACATTCAAAACACTTACATGCAGGTGTTCAAAATTTACTTTCATTAATAAGATTAAATTTCTGGCCAATTGATGGAAAAAATTTAGTTAAACGTGTTGTCAAATCATGCATAAAATGTTTCAAAGTTAGGCCTGCAGCTTCGGAGACTCTTATGGGGAATCTACCGATCACAAGAGTAATTCCAAGCAGGCCTTTTTCAAAGTGTGGAGTTGATTACGCTGGTCCCATCCTCGTAAAGGAAGGAACGTTGCGTAAAACAAAATTGGTCAAGACATACATATGTATTTTTGTGTGTTTTCAACACGTGCGGTGCATCTAGAGTTAGTCAAGGATTTGAGTACAGACAGTTTCCTGAATGCGTTGAAACGTTTCATTGCTAGAAGGGGAAAACCCTCAGAATTATTTTCAGACAACGGTTCAAATTTTGTTGGTGCTAACAATCATTTCATCGAATTACGCAACTTGTTAGCTGACGAAGGTCATAAAGAGAAAATTGAAAAATTTCTTGCTTCGGACAGTATAAAGTGGACGTTTATTCCCGCGAAGTCTCCACACATGGGAGGTATTTGGGAAGCAGCCGTAAAATCGACTAAATTTCATATGAAACGTATTTTAGGGCTCGCTTCAGTTAGTTATGAAGAAATGTACACAGTGTTGACGCAGGTCGTGTCTTGCCTCAACTCCAGACCCCTCTCACCCCTCTCATCCGATCCTAATGACTACCTACCTCTCACTCCTGCTGATTTTTTAATTGAAGACACGTTGGCTGCTGCACCACAGAAGAACGTTCAGGATTTTAACATGAACAGATTACCCAGATATCAGAAGACACAGCAGTTGTTTCAACAAGATGGTCAAGAGATTATCTCACCCAGTTGCAGCAGAGAAGAAAATGGCAAACCGTCTCAGCTGATCCCAAAGTAGGTGATTTGGTCATACTGAAGGAGGACAATATTCCACCACTACGCTGGCCTATGGCTCGCATTGTTGAAGTTCATCCAGGGGCTGATAAGGTGACACGTGTAGTGTCTGTGAAGGTGTCCAGTGGAAACGTTTTTAGACGTTCAATAAATAAAGTTTGTTTTTTACCAATGTAAAGACTATCGATGTAATGAACATTTCTGAATGTTTCGTTTTTTGACTTTTTCATGTAGTACATCAATTTATGTATATCATGTTAAGACATATTTTCTCCATTGAAAGTTAATCTTTCAAGGTGGGCGGCCTATGGACAATCGTTAATTTTATATATTTTGTTATGTAACATAGCATAGCCCTGTATAGAACTGTCGTTAGGTAAAATAAAAAAAGAATGATATGACAAGAGTGACAGAGACATTGTCAAGAAAAAGCTCCCACGTAAAACCGGTACAAATCGACAGAAATAGCAGTAAAGCAGTAAAGTTCGACTACGTTTATCATTCCCAATCAATCCCGTAAGGGTGGTCCTTCATCAAGCCACGTAGAAACAATAATTGTTTTTACAATTTTTCTGTGTACTTAGCATGTCTGAAACCTTTGGCCATCTAATAGTCAACGCAGACGATCCAACAGTTTAGCAGTGAAGCTTTCATATTATCATCATTATGTTTCCAAAAATCCATGTAATTTGCACAACCTATGGAAGTATAGAAATTAAAATCCACAAATAAAATTTCAGAATTCAAATAGACAAAAATAATCTACAAGCAAGAGCATCCTGTATGCTAATTTGGAATCACAAGGAAACATGACAAAGAAATGTGAAACTATTTTCATTGAAAATTATAAAAATATCAAATTTGAGAACAGAAAATTGGTAGATGTGAATTTTCAACAGTTCTATATAAATAATATCATGTGCAGACTACAGTGCTCGTCTAAAGTCCGTTCCCCCCCTACTAATTTTTGAACCACCTGGTATACGCAGCAAAATTTGAAGGGCCTAAATAGAAGATGAAAACCTACTTTCTCATGAAAAAATCACAGCTGAAAGTTTTAAAATGGCGGCTGAGCGCCATCTTCAACAATAATTTTTTTGAATATATAATTCCATTTTTGAAATCTGCTTATGACACTTTACTCCTGAATTACTGTCAAACTGAACTGCTAACTGTCTAATAGTCCGTTGCGCGTCTAAATCCTTTCATGAAAAGTGTGATCATGGCTCGTAGTCTAGACGATAAATTTGAAGAAGTTTTGATATTTGGAGAAACTGAAGGAAATTATCATATAGCAGTCCGTATGTTTAATGATAGATTTCCCGAAAATCCTATTTCGAGTTCGCTGAAAGATGCTCCAAGATCAGGAACACCGCCTCTTTCAGAAGAAAAGAAGGTAGAAATTGTTGCTGAAATGGTAATCAGTACGACTCAGTCGACGTCTGCAGTTGCTGAATCCTGTGGAGTAAGTTCGAAAAGTATCCAAAGAGTTCTGAAAAAAAAAGTTTTATCCTTATAAAATGAAAATCCTGCATGCTCTCACGGAGGATGATCCAGACCGGAGGGTTGAATTTTGGGAGTGGTTAACAAGAACAATTGAAGGAAAACGGGGCTTCCTAAAACGTGTATGTTTCGCAGACGAATGATGTTTTTTATTGATGGAAAAGTCAACAAACAGAATGTACGATACTGGAGCGATACTAATCCGCATATTTTTAGAGAGGGACATACTCAGTTTCCAAAACAGGTGAATGTTTGGGCAATCGCGTTGTTGGACCGATTTTTATCAGAGGCAATCTTACAGGAGTTCTTTACAGAAATATTTCAGAAACTGAAATTGAACCTCGAATAAGACAAATTGTTTCAAACAATCAGAAACAGTTTGAAAATCGTGGAATCATATTTCAGCAGGATGGGGCACCCATTTCGATCGCATGGCTAGATAGTTACTCGATACTACACTACTACACTACACTTCTACTACAACTTTCCTGGGCGATGGATAGGTCACAGATTGGCCATCAAGATCTCCGGATCTCACAGCTCTAGATCTTTTCCTTTGGAGGTATCTGAAGTCAAAAATCTACGCCACCGAATGCCAAACAATAGAAGAGTTGGAACGCAGAATAATAGATACATGTGAAGAAATAGATGAACAGACTTTCATCAACGTGAGAGTTGCTATTTATAACAGGGCACTTTATTGTCGAAATTTAGGAGGGGGCCACATTGAACACTTGATGAAATAATTGTTGGAGTTAAATGAAAGTACTATTCAAAAATAAATTATAATTTTTTAGCTAACTAATTTGTTCTGATTGTGAATTTATAGAACACATTCGTAGGATTCGAGATTTTTCGGTAAGCGGTATTGTTTATCCTTAATGAACTCTATTTACGCCGCTTATTAGTCGAATTCATCAAGATATTCAACTACAAATTAATAACAACGTTTAGTTAGCAAAATGTTTTACCGAAAGTAACCAAAATCCATGCTTCATTTTAAACCGGAATGTCACTTTCCAAACGTTAACATTTCGAAAAAAATTGAATTTAGAAGTGAAGTGTATTGATGAAAACTGTTGAAAATTATGAGCAGATTTCTAAAATGAAATAATATACAGAGTGTTCTATTTAAAAAAATTATTGAAGACGGCGCTCAGCCGCCATTTTGGAACTTTTAGCTTCGAAAAGTAGGTTTTTATCTCTTATATAAGCGCTCCAAATTTTGTTGCGATATACCAGGTGGTTCAAAAGTTAGTAGGGGGGAAACGAGCTTTAGACGAGCACTGTATAAATTGTAAATAAAATATGTATCATAGGTCAGAATTAGAAAATGTGTTTTCAAAACAGTGTGAGGAGTGAGAATTCGTGCTGGAAAACAAAAAGTTATGGTTGCCAGGGAAAGAGGAAAATAAGGAATCGAAAAAAGAAATTTTGTGGAGAGAAGCCGTATTGAAACATTTATGAGAAAAAATCAACACAAATGAGCTGACAACAGAAGTAGAGCTGCAATTGGACATTTGAAACCAAATCAAGGAACAACCAAGCAACCAGACCAAGCAGGAGGTATTGGAGTGACGCAAATCCTCACCTGTTTCGTGAAACACATACCCAATTCCCCCAGAAGGTGAATGTTTGGGCAGGTACCCTGGGAAACCACATCGTTGGGCCTCTTTTTTCAAATAATAATTCAACTGGTGAGGTTTATCTGGATCTGTTGCAAAACGCAATAGAACCGTTAATCCTTGAAATTTTGGGAGATAATCCAGATGAATTCGGCAATTTGGAAATAACATTCCAACAGGATGGTGCTCCTCCACATTATTACGGTGCAGTAGTAAGACGGTATTTGGATGAGGATTATCGTGGTAGATGGATTGGACGACGAGGTTCAACGGAATGGCCAGCTCGATCACCGGACCTCACACCTTTGGATTTTTTTCTGTGGGGGTACCTTGAATCGAAGGTTCACGCCACTGAACGTATTGACGTTTTGAAACAACGTATTGGCAGAATGTGAGGCTGTTTCCGCAGACACATTTGCAAAAGTACGAGAGGAAAGAACACTGTCAGGAAGTAAATGGAGGTCACTTCGAGCAATTTCTTCAAGTAGATACTGATTCTTAAATCTGTTATTAATATCATACTGAATGGAATTTAAATTTTAATGTTTACTAATGAGCCATTAAAACTGCCATAAACACGAACAACATTAGTATCATTGAATAGGTTTTTTCGATACCTTTTAAAAGAGGTGTCGCTTGCCGTAGGGTTCCATTTGAAATTATTGGTCACAATGGCCTTGTGACGTCATCTTTGACGATTTCGTCGTCTTTCATCACTAGTAGGGAAGTTTACAACCTTTAATAGTCAGTTTCCAAATTTCACTTGTTTATGTATAATCGTTTCAAAAATAAGAGGGGGGGAGGGGACTTTTGAGAAGCACTGTATATTAAAGAAAACATCAAGTTAATCGAGATTAACAATGTAAGTGGCGACAGTCAATACAACATGATTGGGATGAATCTACAGGTAAATGGTGTAAGAATTATAGCATTATACAAACCACCATCTTCAATGTGAAGGAATTTCTGGAAATATTAGAAAAAATACTGCAGCATGATAAAAAAACACTTATAATCGGGGACTTAATAAGAAAATACTGGAACCACTAGTGAATATTAAAATTGTGTTATATTGAATGGGTTTGAAATCCAAAACAATATAGGCATGGAATATGTAACCAGAATTACACAACAATCTCATAACATCATTGATCATGTTTTAGCAACAAGTTATATTGGAGAGTGTGAAGTAAACATTGAATATAGCATAATTTCCGATCATTATCTATTAGAAATAGAATTGTATTCAAAAACAAAAAACTATAATAATTGTAAAGTTCAAAAAACATTTGAGAAACTAGGTAACTCAAAAGATGAGGAAAGTTTGAAAAATCTATTGCAAACTTCTGTGCCGGTCGATACATTCGAAATCAACTTATACAAGAAGCAAAAAATTAAGCTACAAAAACAATTAAAATCAAAATTAGGAAAAATAATGATTGGACAACCCCCCAGTTTTTAGAACTACTGGAAAAAAGAGACACATTATAAAAACTAATAAAATTCCCGGAAGATCAACGAATCTTATGTTAAAAAAAAAAACAAGTTGAAGATGGAAAAACAAAACTAAAAACTAATTTTTTCAAAAAAAGTTGGAATGATACTGATGGAAATCCAAAGAAACAATGGAATTTCATAAATAATCTAATAAAACATGAAAACAAGCAAATTAGTGTAGATGCAATAGAGGTAGATAGAATTTCGATAACTGATAAATTAGGAATGGTAAATAGATTTAACGAATATTCCTGTGAGATAGGTCAATCAATAGTCAATAAAATCAATGCAAAACTCATAGGTAACCCACCTTCACATTATTTCCATAAAATCAAAATAAAAAACTCTTTGTACCTATATGATACTAACATTAAAGAAGTAAGAGAAGTTTTGGATGAAATGAATAAGAATTCTGCTCCAGGTAATAATACAATTTATGTGAGAGATTTGTTAACAGTACAGGAGACAATAATAACAGTCTTAGTTGACTTGGTCAATGAAATGTTTGAAACAGGGTAATTTCCGAAGGAGCTAAAAATGGGTAAGGTTACCCCTTTCCATAAATCAGGACGAAAAATTAATTTAGAAAATTATCGCCTTAGTTTGTGCACTGTCAAAATTTGTGGAAATTCTCTCTTAAATCTGTATCATGAACTTCCTTACTAGGTATGTTGAATTAGACAAGTATCAATATGGTTTTCAGAAACAATCGAACACCCATAGTGATACAATAGATTACCTAAACCATGTCATAACTAACTTGGATGATGAAAAATTTATCGTAACAATATTTATTGATTAACAAAAAGCATTCGATGTATTGGATCATGAAATTCTAGTCGAGAAATTGAACCATTTAGGTATAAGAGGAAAAAGTGCAAGTATATTGAAATCGTATTCAAAGGATCGGCAACAATATGTATCTCCTTGGACCACTGTTATACTCGTTACACACCCTAAATCTCAAAAAAGAAGTCTTAAAGCTCGCTATTACATATTCGCAGATGATACCATTCTAGTATATGAAGGATCTGACTTGGGGAAACTAGAAGACTGGGTGAATATAGAACTATGTGCTAAATGGTTCCTGGCAAATAAGTTACAAATAAATGTGAAAAAAAGTGTATATGCTCTTCAAAATAAAAATAAACGAAGTCAAGAACCAGATAACAGAATTGGAGATCAGGTAATTGAAAAGGTCGATCATACCAAATATCTGGGATTGGAAATTGATGACAAATTGAATTGGCACAAATACGCAGAGCACATGAAAAAAAAAATTACCAATGATTGGAGCACTTTATAGATGCCAGAGCTACTCAAATGTATCAAATAAAATTATGATATGTAACGCTTATTTTCTTTCTATATTCCGTTATCTGATAACAAACTGGGGGGGTTTATTCTCAAACATTATTGAAAAAAATCAAAATTCTACAAAATAAGGTGGTAACAACTTTGTTTGGCTATGATTTCAGAACTAATACAGAGTTGATCTACCATCAAACTGAAATTTTGCCGCTGGAAAAAATTCTACAAATAGAAAAATGTAAATTTATCTAACACAGGTGAGAACGAACATAGCTTTAAATAATCCCTTTTCTAAATGTCTCCAATCATTTAACTTTCTGCCAAACTCCATAAAAAATGAAGATAGTTACTCCTCGTTCAAAGCGGAGGTGATGCGATATGTTAACAGTCATTAAATTTGAAAAGTATATGTTTCGGTACCAGCAATTATTGCTGATTAGGAATGATGCTTTGCAAAAATATTTATTATATACATACATATACATGTCATATATTTGCCTCGAATCTTCATTGTTTCGGGAACAGGTTGGTTGTGATATGTTCGCTAGTTTTAAATAGTTTTAATTGAGCTTGTCCTGAATATCTGAATTGTTTTTTATTTACATTTTCTATGTATATATATATATATGTATATATATGTATATATACATATATATATATATATATATATTAATTGTCATTCTTTATAGTCTGAAATATGTGGTATAGGTTGAGATTTTTTTTTGTATTGTAGACTTTTGTATATTAAATATTTATTGAATAAAAAAAGCATTATCTAAAAAAAAAATTATCTACAAGCAAGAACATCCTGTATGCTAATTTTGAATCACAAGGAAATATGACAAGGAAATGTAGAACTATAGTCATTGGAAATCATAAAAATATCAAATTTGAGAACATAAAATTGGTAGATGTGAATTTTCAACAGTTCTTTATGAATAATATCATGTGTAGAGATATAAATTGTAAATAAAATATGCATCATGGGTTAAAATTAGGAAATTCGTTTTTAAAAAGAGTGTTAAGAGTGAAAATTTGTACTGGAGAACAAAAAGTGATGGTTGCCAGGGAAAGAGGAGAATAAGGAGTCGAAAACAGTAATTTTTGTTGAGAGAAGCAGTAATGAAAAATTTATGAGAAAAAATCAACGCAAATGAGCTAACAACAGAAGTATAGCTGCAATTGGACATTCAAAACCAAATCAAGAAACAACCAGGCACAGATTCGACCAAGCAACCACTTACCTCCAATTCAGATTAGATTTCCTGTACATGACGTAACCAACAGCAAGGGCGCTTAACGTTAACAAACTTCACTTCCAATAGCCACAGAATGATCCAGGAATCGCGTGAGTTCACAAGCTGAGCTTACAACAGGTACTTCAACAACAAAAACTAAATAAAGTAATAATATTCGGGTCGGACACTTTTTGGTTTATTTTTAATAACACCTATTCACAGTGGTGAACTTTCTTCCTTATTCATTATTATGATATCGATATAACCTCTTGATATATATTTTACATTGTTCCTTGATTGCGCATGAGCAAGTTTATGAATGAATGAAATTTATTGAAAATAGGAAATCCTAATATACACGAAAATTTGTAGGTACAAAATATTCTGAACAAAAAAGTTATAAACTAAGTATACAATTCCGATATAAAATAAAATAAAAATAAAAAGACCAATCATTTGGTGAACAGTATTAATAATATATATATATATATATATATATATATATATATATATATAAAATAAATCAATTACTACAAATAAAGAAAAAAAAAATTTATATAAATACTGTCATTGTATGGAAGGTCTGAACAAAAATAGAGGTTTATCTTCTAATATGCAAAACTACATTTCTTTTGAACTCAACAACAGTTTTAGAATCTTTAATGATTTCAGGTAGTTCATTATATTCCTTCAAGCCCTTATAAAATAGGGACTTCATTGTATTAAACATATTGACACATGATATATAAAAATTGTCTTTCTTTCTCGTATTATAACCATGGATTTGACTGCTGTATTTGAGAAATTCATTTAGATATGTAGGTACCATGTTGTGAGTTATTTTAAAGATATAAATCATAGCATTTAAGTAGAATCTGTCCGAAACTGGTAGCCACTGTAATGTGTCAAGCATAAGGGAGATGTTAGTGTATCTGTTACATTTTAATATTATTCTCATTCCCCTGTTTTGAAGCTTTTGAAGTGCATTAATTTTGTTCACAGCAAATGTATACAATAAGCTCGCACAGTAGTCGAAATGTGGTTGTATGATTGTATTAAATACAGTAATTTTAGAAAAACTCGAGATATTTTGCGAAATTCTACTGAAGAAGAATAATTTTTTACATATTTTTTTATAAATGTATGAAAAATGAGAGTCAAATGACAGAATGTTGTCAATCATGAATCCGAGATACTTGAATTCTTTCACAAATTCTATGGTCTCATTGTCTATGGTAAGAGTACAGTTGTTGATATTGATGTTTGAATATCTAAAGGATGTTGTCAGAATCATTGCTTTAGTTTTGGTAGTGTTCAGCTTGAGCCTGTTATTATTTAGGTACGTACTAACTAGTGCCAATGATTCATTCATTTTTTCTACAGCATGATTTAGGTTGTTACTTGATACTGAAAGAAGTGTATCATCAGCAAATAGGTTTATAAAGTTACACTCATGATGAAAATTGATATCATTAATATATATTAAAAAAAGGAGTGGTCCCAAAACACTGCCTTGTGGAACACCAACCTTATTTATAATTGGTTCTGAGAACGTATTGCCTATCTTTGTTATTTGGTTTCTATCCGATAAATAGTTTTGAAGCCACTTGAGTACTGTTCCAACAATACCATAACTCTCAAGTTTCTTCAACAATATTGAACGATCAATAGTCTCAAAAGCACGTTTAAGATCTAGAAATACCGAAATGACATATTCTCCTCTATCTATGGCTTGTTTCCAATTGGTGATAGTTAATTGCAATGCAGATTCACAAGAGTGGTTTGCTCTGAATCCCGATTGATTTAACATAAGTATATCGTTTTTATTTAAATATTCCAAAAGTTGTTTATAAACAACAACTTCAAGAATTTTTTCTACACAAGGTAGAGTATTTATTGCTCGAAATTCCCAAGACTTTGTTGAACCCACCACTTTCTGAATAGGCACTACAATGCTAGTTTTTAGCTTCTCTGGAAAAACTCCATAATAAAGTGAAGTATTAATAAAATGTAGTAATACGTGACCAATCACTTGAAAAGATGATTTTATTACTTTTGTGTTCATCAACTCATTTCCTGACTTATTTTCTATTTCATTGATTATAATCCTCAGCTCTGTAAGTTCAAGTTGTTTAAATTCACTAATAGTACCGTCAGATTCATATGGATTAATATTTTGGAAATAATTATTAAATCTTTCTGCCATTTCTTTGTGACAATTTACAGTTTTTACAAAACCATTTATTTCGAATTCAATGCCGTTATTGAAACAGTTGTAGGCTTTGTGTTTTTTCTTTTTTTTATTTTTCAATAATTAACAAAGTCATTCCTGATAATTTTGAAGTTTGACCAATTTCTTCTGTACTTTTACCTGAACAGTCTATACGCCTCGTCTCTATCCTTAGATTTAATCTTCAATTCATGATCATAGTATGGTAAACTATTGTTGTTGCATTGAAATATTCTTGTTGGTGCTATTTTGTTTATGACAGATTCACATTTATGCGATATATCTTCATACAACTCATTGACATCAACACAATTTAATTTAAAATCACACGTTATCAATTCCAAATTTATTTTGTGTAAATTTATCTCTCCTAAGTTTCTATATGTTTTTAGAACCGTTTCATTTTTTGAGTATAATTTGAAAATAAGTCGATGGTTATAATAGAGTGATCTGTTATTTTAGGTATATCATGAACAGTTACAGAAATATTTTCAAAGTTAGCTAGAACATAGTCAACGATAGTAGAACTACTTAGTGTACATCTGGTAAAATCTTTAACTAATTGTTGAATTCCATATATATTAAGAATATTTCTCATTTTTGAGCAGTAATATTCATCGCTTAAATAATTTAAATTAAAATCTCCAACTAGGATGCTTTTCACATTTCTCACAAAGAAATCATCACATATCATTTCGAAATCTTTAAGGAATATTGAATGACTAGCATTCGGCGAATGATACAGTGCACCAACCAACAATTTATTTTTCTCATTATTTATTTCTACTGTTTTACACCAGTAATTTCCATCTAAACTATACTTTTTCTTTACTTTATAATTCAAATCATTCCGTATAAAAGCAGTACACCACCTGTGTGGCGGGATGTGGAATCACATCTCTCCACATTGTAATTTGTGATATTGAGCTCAGAAGAATCGATATCACAAGTAGTTCGACTCTCGCTGAATAAATTAATGCTGGATTATAATAAGAAATGTTTGCAACAACTTCTACCTTATTTGCTAAGAAACTTTGAATATTCACATATATTATATCACAGTTCATTTGTATATCAGGATACTTTACATGTTTTTTTGCACTGATGAGATTTTATCCACAATTGTAGGCTTGTTATTTATATATTTTATAATTTTTGAATTATCCCCATCAGCTATCAGTTCCTCAAGCTGTCTCTTTATAGTGATATAATAGTCTCTTTGCCTTTTTGTTTGGTCGGAAAATATTTTGAGTCTGGGTACTAAGCTCCTCTTATTTTTAAGAATTTTCATTGCTTCATGTGGATTATTTAATATTACTTTCATAATTCTATTCTTGCCTGGAAGAGGTTTCCCAAGACGAAATACTTTTATTTGAGATAAATCCACGTCGAAATCTTTCAAAATGTTTTTTACTGTACTCACATCTTCTTCGATTCGTTGTTTCGTCGATTCTGCTGCAGATTCCTTAATACTAGCAATCATGATATTAGACGATCTTCGCTGCCGTTCAAGCATTTCCGAAATATATTCTTCACAATCCATAGTGTGAATGGTACTATTGACTTTTTCTTCCAAAGACGCAATTTTTACTTCACATTCAACTTTCTCCTTTTTTAAATTTTCCAGCTCATTTTTCAGAGATTTTACTTCATTACTAAGTTCTTTTATCTGGCGAACGAAAAGAGGAACACTCTTGAATGCCTCTCTGCACTCCAGACAAAAGAAAATGATACTGCGGTTCTGTAGCATTGTAGCTCGGTACTCGGTGGCGGAAATGCCTGAGCAATTTTTTTCTTTTGTGGAATTGAAATGAGCATAACCTTTACAGCTGTCACAACAAACTGATTCCTTTGTGTCCTTTATCTGCAGATTGCAAATTTTACAATTTTCCTCGCCCATTGTATTCACAATATATCCTTAAAATGTTTTTAAAACGCACTCCACTGGTAATACAATTTTTATCGCGAAGATGTTAAAAGATCACTTTTTTACGGGAACCATAGAATGCTGTTTTTTATTCAGCATTTATTTCTGATTTGTGATGATAAGATATCCATAATTTGAAATTTACTAATCAAATTCTAATTGGGATTCATGATCCGTTTATACAAACTCACAGTACATGTTATCAGGATCATTTTGATATAAAAATCAGTAATTTTGTTGGTCTAAAACTGCTTAATAACATATATTTTATGCGGAGCAAAATATTTCACGTGAACCAGGTGCCATAACTTTTTTATGTTATTTGATGTTGTTCAATTTGATTGCTTGAATAATATTTACTATAAGGTAGATATCGCAGGGACTGGTATTTTAAGAATTGATTTGAATGAAAGAACAATCACTTAACTACATTCTGGACTCATTAGTTATCATTTGACCATATTACAAGCTATATTTCCATGAAAACAGTACATTGACTTCGAACAAAACAATTAGATGGCGCAACTGCAATCCTCCTGAGATAAAGACGGTCATCTCTACATAGGCGTACCGACTGAACTGCAGGAAGGTAATGAAAGAGAGGTTAATTCTGTATTGAAACGGGGTAAGAGCATCATTGCCAAAGTTTATTGTTGTGATGGGTATTTGTTAAGCAGATAAATAGAATTATTAATATTAATAATTATAAAAACAAATACAACACATCATAACAATATATTTATATATATATTGTTATGTTTTGATGAATTGGAAATATTATGTATATTGAAATTGGTAATTATTTTTGGTTATTCTTTGTGAGCCAAATTGATATGATATAAATAGATATTTCTGCCCCCGTATTGTATGCTGTAATAATAATTGCCAGTGAACGTCACTGTTCTCTCGTCACGCTACCAACAATTATTATTTTCCTCACCACGGCTAAACTACAGTTGGTACGCCCTTATCTCAAGGTGGCCGGTTCAAAGCAATAGAGCCACTTGCCACTGCTGGCTAACTTCAGTTTATTGAATGGTCTCTGGTATGTTATTGATCATTGTGGGAAAACAAACAACAAAATATCATAAAGCAATTATATCCTTTATTCAGGAAGACTTAAAATACCTGGCCTACGAGAAATAACTTATACTAGGGTGAATCAAACAAATATTCACGGATAAAAATAATAAATCAGATCATGGATAGATGAACAGAACCTCACTTTTTCCGTGAGAGTGAAGTTTTCTGTTATTGTTCAAAATAGAGTGACATAAAGTTCTTCGAATGTAAAATTCGTTATTGGTGAAATAGTTCAGGACCGGAAGAGCACTATTAAAGTTTTATAACTGGTTGGAACTGTTGGTGTTCTAATTATACCATGAAACAGGATGTCTCCTCTCTCCAATCGCTGTCAGGACTGCAATATCATGAATCAGGAACTATATAGATGCGGAAATCAGCATTTGGATCCGTGGATATGTTATCATTAAGGTGATATTGGTTTTTGTTTACCAAATGATGGGATTATTCCAATTTTCTTTC
>JAFIRS010008053.1:0-19880 GCA_018342105.1 Gonioctena quinquepunctata
GAGAATTATTAAAAAGGTAAATCGAAGACCTCTTTGATTAACCACTCCCTGGGCGATTAAGATCTCCCTTTCAATACATACTTGGGGTAATTATTAAAACCACCGACCATCTACCCCTTTGGTAGGCGGTTAGTTACTTTATTAATTAACATCTCGAGTGTGGAGCAACCCATAACAATTGGTAGACAGGTGTGTGATTTTTCATATAAGTCCACCCCGTGCGCCCATGACACCTTTAAATTAGTGCAGTGTGAAAATTTAAATGTGTAACAGTATACATGTATATAGTGATTATGTAGTTCCAACTAACCGTCTCAACTTAAACACATCAAGAAGAAAAATTGCTGGTTGGCTGGTGTCGGATATAATTATTAATAGATTATTTTTCATCAAAAATTAAAAACGTCTTATTCCTCAAGACTCGATATGTCACGGACTTCTACGACGGCGTATTGGCGCCATCCTACCAGTATTTTTTTTATTGAAGTCTCAAAATTTTGACTTTTTTTCTCAAAATTTTGAGATTTTTTCTCAAAATTTTGACTTTTATTCTAAAAATTTTGAAATTTTTTCTCAAAATTTTGCCTTTTTTTCTCCAAATTTCAACTTTTATTTTTAAAATTTTTGATTTTTTTCTCAAAATTTTGAGATTTTTTCTCAAATTTTGACTTTTATTCTCAAAATTTTGAGATTTTTTCTCAAAATTTTGACTTTTTTCAAAATTTTAACTTTTATTCTAAAAATTTTGACTTTTTTTCTCAAAATTTTGAGATTTTTTCTCAAAGTTTTGACTTTTATTCTAAAAATTTTGAGATTTTTTCTCAAAATTTTGACTTTTAGTCTCAAAATCTTGAGATTTCTTCTCAAAATTTCGACTTTATTTCTCAAAATTTTAACTTTTTTATTCTTCGGTATCTATTGGAGATAATTTTTTTCAATATATATGAAATTTTGTGGAATAAACAATTTCGATTTGAAGAAAATGTATCAACAGAAGATGCCATCGTAAGTCTCGCCGCTGATACAAGCAAATCTGTTGAAAAAAATACATAAAATATTTTTCTATTATTTATGTTGATCTGAAAAAGACTTTCGGCACGGTATATGATTTCTGTAATGTTATATGTGGACGATCTGAAAATCATAGCTGGGACAGACTGCGAAAATTACCAGTCGATTCCACAGGCGCATGCTCACTGTTGACATATGCACCTTTATCCTGCACCTTCATCCTGCTATTCATCAAATTACGAGACAACTAAATATTTTAGAATAAAATACATCCGTTAAAATGTTATCAACGCTGCGTATAAAATACAGTGTGTTATAATAACTAATCCGTACTAATCGGTGTTCTCATTTATTTCTCATTTCAAATGAATCAGAGTTTGATTTTGGGTTAATCGATATTATGCCGTTTGACGGCATCTAAGTACTGCCTCCTGAAAACGATTCCGAAGTCAAAACGTGATTTTCAGCGCAATTTCCACTACTAAAATCACTGAAAATTCGCACACATCCGAATTCAGGTATTTATAGTACTTATTTTACACATAAAACTGCCAAAATTTATCTTTCTTAACCCTAAATTGCGCATTGTATCAAATCTGATACATCATTTTCGAATTTATATTTCATATGATGTATTTAAAATTTTAGCTGCGAAACGCATTGTAATAGATCCGCTACAGCTTTATAATCATCGACGTAAGGGTCATTTTCGTAATCAGAAAGAAATATTCACATTATTTTTTTGCCCTGTTTACATTTTAGTCTTATTATACATTCGGCAGAGGCGTATTGTTTATGCAGCACTTCAATCTATATATTGATAAACATTGTGACAATATTGAGATAATATTATTGGTTAGTTCATTGATATTGGGTGGAGACTGGAAGACATTATTTCGCAAAAATTGTATGTTATTCGTGACGTTTCAGATCTGATACAAAAAGTTTCACAGGTCAATATGGGTACATAAACAAAAATGAGCCGCAAAATTCTGACTCAGGAAGAACTTGAGTGATAGTGAAGGTAGATTTGGAAGGTACTGATGTAAACAATATAGAAGATATTGACATTCAGAATATTATTATAATTTTTGAAGAGGGAATTATATATGGTGAAGATGATGAATGATTAGAAGAAATGATAATGTGAAATGATTCCACGGGTGCTGTATTAGAAGAAAGACGTACAACAGAAGCAGAAGATTTAGAATATGAAACTTCCCCAGATATAGCCAGGAAAGCGGCCCAAAATAAAAAAGGTCAAGTGTCAAGGAAATTGAGAATATGATCTGGAGGAAGACAAATTCAGTAGTCTTTCAGAGGAAACGATGAATTACATCTTGACATTATGGCTCCCAACAAACATTATAGGAAAACGATTCATTTTTTATGTCTAAGAGCAGGCTGCAGAAAACCTTCAAGTGCCTGGGCAAAAAATCATTTAGTGCCTGGGCAGGATTTTTTCACAAGTTTTGTATGCCCTCTCTTCGGAACATTTTTCGTAATGCAACCATATCAATTGAGTAACAGCTTGGAATAAGTCTTAAAATGATATTTTAGGGCCTCGTTAAATCTTATTATAATGCCTTGGCACAATTTTTTTTTTCATAACCATACCTATCGAGTAACAGCTTCAAACTACAACAAAAGTTTAAACATTTTTCTATTAGAAAAAACATTATTACCACGTCTATGCCTGTTAGGAATACCTGGCACAAGACTTTCTATTTCTCAAAGTCTTACGCTATTACTAATACATCCTATTAGAGAAGTAGAACAAATAATCATCCAATAAACAATTATTATTATTAAAAAAAAATATATATATTTTAACAAATACAATGACATTTTTTCTCATATATATCACAATGAAATTAATAGAAACTTTCATATCTAGAAATATTAATATCTAGCCATCATATCCAGAGGGCATACAAAACTTGTGAACAAATTCGGCCCAGACACTAAATGATTTTTCTCATGGTATCTGTAAGAGCTATCATATTAAAAACATTTCTTTCTGTTACTCGATCGCCCAGGTTTTCTGCAGCCAGCTCTATGACATTAAAAATGATTTATTTTGGAACGAATATTGGTTGGTCCCAAAACAAATCATTCCTCAATTTCGAAGGGAAAATGAAAATAAACTCTCAGGTATGGGATTCAAACCCCCACCTGTCGAGAACTAGAGCTTAAATCTGGCGCCTGGTTGACCGCTCGGCCAACTGGAGAGATAGTAGATGTCAAAAGTATTTCCGACATCTTATCACATTCGTATGTGGCCATACAAAACTTATGCACAACTTTTGCCCAGGCAGCACATGATTTTTCTTATGTTTGCTGTGAGTACTAACATTTTAAAAACATTTAACTCTGTTACTCGATTTGCCAGGTTTTCTGCAGCCAGCTCAGCCTACAAAGACCTCAAATACCAGTTTTTATGACCCTAACTTAAAAACTAACGGAATCTTTAAATACCAATTTTTATTACCCTAACTAGAAAACTAACGGAACCCGCATACAAACTTCCAATTCCCATTTAGGGGTTGAATTTCCAAGAACACTGAAAATGTATCTCTTCCTCTGTAACAAAGCTTTCAAATTCCATTTTTATGACCGTAACTCTTAAAAACTAATGGTACTCCTGTTCACACTTTCCACCCCCATTTTAACCCCTTTGGGGTTTATTTCCAGGCGATCCCTGGCAGCTGTTTTGCTTTTTGTTTTGTCTAGTCAAGTTTTCACAAAATGGAAATTTCAAATGCATTTCATATTACTTTTGGGCAAAAAGTAATTTCCCCCTATTTTAACGCTGCTGAATCGGAATCTGTCCGGAAGTGAGATATTCAAGATGGCGCCCAATATGGCCCCGAAACCCCAAATCGGCGCTGGACACAGAAGTGCGTCCAAAATGTGAAGTTATAGGTTTTTGAGCATGAGGAATTCAAAAATACACTTCAAAAAAACGTTAGTAAGGTTTTTCACTTGAAATTCCAAATAAACTCAAGTTGTCAGGTTCAAGGTTTTTGCGAAAAACAAATCCGTCATTCCACTTCAAATCAAATATACAACAAACAAACGTCATTTTCAGAGGAACAAAAACTTACAGGAACCAAATAAGATCACTGTGTCTCTGCAGAATTAAGACAGGTTCTGTAGGTAGTACAGAGTTTTAAGCAAAGTACGTTTGCTTTCCTACAACTAAGTTCTTTGAGTTACAAAGTCCTTTACAGTGGCAAACAACAACTTCAGGGCTTGTCTCGGGAAGGGAACATAGCGTCATGAAACGTAGTACAACTTGCTTGGCGATAATGGTCCAGCCTTCTCTCATACACATACCTGCCAAAGAACATTTTTACAGTATTTTTTTTATGATATGTTTCAGGCCAACTTACTTGGTAGTGGAACTTTTTGATGTGAAGTCCATAGTGCATCTGTTGTAGGTGGAAGGGATTCTGGCTTTCTCACAGCTCCAAATGAACTGCTACAGGAACCATATGGATGAGTGAAGCGAGTCCAATTCTAATTACAAGATTGGAACCCAACCACTGACATACAATCAGCCATGTGAAGTAAAATGAAAGCTTATGAATGGTGAATACTGGCATGGACTCTTCCGTCAGATAATAATCCCATTCAATTATTCATTCATCTTTTAAGATTTTTCCACAGCAGTATCAACAATCAAATCACATGAAAATATTACGGTTTATGTTAATTTCACAAGTCTTGTTTCCAACGATAGATTCAATTTTTTATCATTATTGCAAATTTCTCCAAAATCTCCTCGGATGTATATACTTTCATGTGAATGTTCATTATAGCTCATTGCGACATTCCTTCCTATATAATCAAATCAACAATAATAAATGCATAATTATTCGATCGATCAGTTCCTTGGAATTTCTTTTTGTTCGGTAGGAGAAAGTGCAAGTATTTAATTGCCTGTCTTTATGGAAAACCAAAGGATTTGTTACTGTAATTTCATGTCTCGAATTACGATAAAGTTATGATCTACCGATTCGAGAATAGGAAAATTCAATTACGAGACGGAAAGGAAATTTAACAATTGTTTTGCTATACACTGACACATACTATTGAAAAAACTTAAAAATATTGGAGTAAGAACTTTTCTAAATAATCGAGTCTTCTGAGTCAGAGTGGTAGAAACACTTCCAAACCCTACCCCGTCCCTTCCGGTGTGCTTCAGGGTATTCAGGGTATGGAACCGATCCTATTTTCAGCATATCAGTCGTTGATATGCCACGGAAGAATCTATACCGAAAATATCCGAGAATCCAAACAGTGCTTGCAAATACATTGAAAATTATCTCTAATTATTTTGTAAAATAAGTTATCAATGAAGGAATATCTTGAACAAAAATCTCAAGAAGGAAACAGAAGTGTGTTTTGAAGCTTTACCGAAGTATTTTTCATTTTTTATATATTTTTTCGCGAATCACGCAGACGAAATTCTTACGATACGTTTGTGATAGATGAAAACTAATAATTTTCATTTCTAGGGGGCGAATCTCACAATTTATATTCGTTAATTTTTAAAATACTCACATTATGTGAAAACTTATTATATTGAATTATATTGAATGTTGAACTTTCTTATATAACATATCAAAAATAATTAATGATAAGATGAATTTCGGGTGTGATAAATGTGATAAATAGTTCAGAGGCCGCGTTCCCCACAGTAATCTTGATGGTATCTTCCGTAATACTTCCGACCCTGGAAAAACACGCTTCAATGGGATCGCAAATTTCCAAATCAATAAATAACTGACTGATCGTAGAGGTCGATATTTATACAAACAACTAAATGCTGTTTGTGATTTTCAATGAAAATGTGTCACATTTTCTCTGATTCGTTAGCTTGATTGATAGGATGGCAAAATCAGAATCAATAAATAAATTATAAAATCTATCTTTCCGACTGGCCGCGTCATCGGTTTTTTAAACAACAAAACCAAAAAGGAGGAGGTTCTGTATTCGATGTTTTTCCCTCATATTTTTTTATGTATGATCACGCATAACTTTTTACTGAGGCGTCTGATTCCGATAATTCTTTTTTCAGTGGATAGGGTGTACTTCGAATTTGGTCCCATTTGAATTTCAAAGATGAAATCCACCCCTAAGGGTAGCGAAATGAAGGATATTGATCACTCACCCTCTGAATTCTGGTCCGTTAACCGATTCTATCAGGCATAACTTTGTACTGGGTTCTTCGATTTGGCTGATTCTTTTTTTAATAGATAGGGTATACCTTATATTTGGATTTCGGAAGGAATTAGCCACCCTTACGGGTGGAAAAATGGGGGATAATTGATTTTTCACAAGTGAACATTAGCACACACATACGTAGTTGACAATGACAGATCGCTACTGACATTATTCTTGTTCCGTCAAAATCAGTATATTTTATGAGAGGATGGAATGATATACAAAGAAATGAAATAAACTAACCAGAACAACGAAAATAATTTATATTACAACAAATAGTAAAAGAAGATAATCATATTATTTAACTGGTAAAAGTTGAAGTAAGGTGGGTAAGTAAGTATTTTGGAAGTAATAAAAAAACAAGTAGGTAGTAATTGGTAGATTTTAGCCACAAAAAATTGAAAAATAAAAACTTTTTAACAAAAAATTAAACCGACGAAATACGGAACTAAAAAGTAAAAAATAAAAACTTTTTAACAAAAAATTTAACCGACGAAAAAATCAACTGAAAAGCAAAAAATAAAATAAACCTTCTTAGTCTAAATGATAATTGAGCTCCTAAACTAATGTAAGTAACTGATTTTGAGTCGGCGCCAAACAAACTAGCAATTGAATTAGGTGAAGCGTAAAATGATGACAGCGAGATGAACGGCTGCGTTTTGATGACTTCTTCCATAGATAATGATCTTCGATAATTGTTTGTTTGGCGCCGACTCAAAATCAGTTACTCATATTTTTTTTTTTTCAAGTAAGTAATTTAATTCATTTCATGTCATTCAATCATTCAGTTACATAATTTCCCTGCAATGTACAATTCTAATTAATAATCCTATCATAGAAGCATGTATTAAACAATATGTAGCCACCTAAGCTAGGCTTGTGTCGTGGCTGTTACAGATTGATATTGGTTGTGTTATATAATATATAATAGAATAAAAACATAAAAACTAAAATAGGTCGTTTAGTTATATACTACTGTCTACCTCACTAGGTTTAAAACCGCAGTTGGAGAATGATGGTTAGAGGGAGGTAATAAGTTCAACATTAGTTTAGGAGCTCAATTATCATTTAGACTGAGAAGGTTTATTTTATTTTTTGCTTTTCAGTTGATGTTTTCGTCGGTTTAATTTTTTGTCAAAAAGTTTTTATTGATCATGACATCTGTGGATGGGGATTCTTCTGTAACTCCAACTCTAATTTCATTGTTGTTTCCTCTTCGTTGATTAGATCTATAGAATGATTCAATTCATATGTGCTCTGGCGCCAAATGCGGAATCATTAACCTGTGTGCAAACAGCAGCCAAAAGATAGCAGCCAATTTGTCGAAGATTGCCGAACTTTCAGTGGCGTCAGACTCAACATGTATTTGGAGTATAAAGTATCGTCCTCATTTTCTTCCTTACAAAACAGAAAATCGTGACCTACTTATGAATTGCTTTCAAAATGATTCCCAACACCATTTCACCCAAAAAATTATAATTCTGCAGCATGGTGGGATTATAATGTGCCAAGCTGAAAACTGTCTCAACAAAAGTGGATACCTATTATTCTTGCCTATACAGAGAATCATTTCATGTGGAAAAAACTCTTGCATTACTTGCAGAGGGGGTAAAATACCAACCCCAATTTAAAAAAAATCTATTTTGGGGGAAATACCCAAAACTGCCCCAACAAAAGTAATCACAGATCGTTTTCGACAATGCAGAGAATCATTTGGTGTAGAAAAAGATCTTGACTTACTTGCAAAGGGGGTAAAATACCAACCCCAATTGAAAAAAAAACTATTTCGGGAGTAAGACCTGAGACTGCCCCAACAAAAGTAATCACAGATCATTTTTGATAATGCAGAGAATCATTTGGTATAGAAAAAAAATTCTTGCATTACCTGCAGAGGGCGTAAAAAACCAACACCAATTTGGAAAAAATCGGTTTTGGGTTTAAGACCTAAAACTGCCCTAGCAAAAGTAATCACAGATCATTCTTGACGATGCAGAGAATCATTTGGTGTAGAAGAAAATTCTCGCATTACTTGCAGAGGGGGTGAAATACCAACCCCAATTCGCTGCCCCAACAAAGGTCATCACAGTAGTAGCAGTGTGCTCCATGACGTTTTATTTATTATAATATATTAATATAATATTAGTGTGTGTGTAACCTGGGGGCTCATACCGAAAGCCATGAACTGGCTCTACACAGCGGTAATAAGACCCATGGTAACTTATGGCTCACTCTTATGGTGGCCAAAAACAAATCAAAGACAGGCAAAAACCAACCTTGGGAAAATCTAGAGGCTTGCCTGTCTCTGCATCACGGGTGCAATGAATAGCACTCCAACAGCTGCAATGGAAATCATCCTAAACCTCGAACACCTTGACTTACATGTTATTGGAGAGGCCAGGATGAGTGCATACAGACTGTAACAAACAAAAAACTGGAGAATCCGAACAATTGGACACACCAGAATCACTCATGTAATCAATATCGACGAACTCGAAATAATTTCAGACTACATGCAACCCCTATACTCTTTCGAAAAACCATTCAAAACACGAATTGACGGATCCGGATGGGCCCGAGTATAGAACCACAATCAACTGCGGACATAGTCTAGTATAAAGACGGCTCAAAGACAGTTGAAGGAACGGGAGCAGGAATACATGGGGTGAGGCCAAGAAGAGACTACATGATACCACTTGACAAATGCTCCACGATATTCCAAGCTGAAACACATACTATTATGGTATGTATCCAGAAGAATCTAGAAAATGGTTATAGGAAAAAACACATCTACATTCTATCTCACAGTCAGAGTGCTATCAAAGCCCTCAACTCTACACAGATAAAGTCTTAACTGGTCTGGGACTGCCTTCAGAACCTCATCGAGCTGGCAAAACACAACAAGTTCACCTTGATGTGGGTGCCAGGTCATAGAGGCATTGAAGGTAACGTAAAAGCGGACCAGCTAACTAGACAAGCATCTGAAATTCTATTCACAGGGCCAGAACCTGTGCATGGGATCAGCAGAAACCGATTCGGGATCCTGATCGATGAGTCGATGAAAAGAAGACACCAACAATATTGGGATCAAACTGTCGGGCAAATACAAAGCAAAGTCATGGTAGGGCACCCAAACCGGACACTGACGGCTGACCTTCTGAACCTGAACAGAACGAAGGCACGTATAATAGTAGGTCTGCTGACTGGACACTGCGGCCTAAATAAACACCCAAACACCATGGGAAACAGCCTCTCACATTATCTTCAACTGTGACGCCCTAAGTAGAATGCGACACAGAACCTTTGGAAAGATTAACCCGGAAACAGGCATGAATCCTAAGAACCTTATTAACAGGATACTAAACCTAATTGAAGGCACAAACCTGTTTGAATGAGGAACCACTGACGACAGAGTGATACAATAGACCCTAGCTGGTCGCAGTGTCAAGGGAAGCTAAGTGCCAACCCTGTCTCCGGCTCATCAGTTTTCAACCAACCAACCAGTGTTTCGAAAATGGAGTGGTCCAACGAAATAACATTGGCATTTTTAAATTTACATGAAAAGGAACCTTCCATCTTGAAAATGTTTGTATGAATGTTTGTGCTGCCCGCGTCAAATACACCAATATATAAATTGGCAAATATGGGGATGTAGATTTGGCATACAAGTAAATATAAACACAAATATACAAATATACGTATATTTAATGAAATAAAAAGCCATATGAAGGGGATAAGATATGAAATGAAATGCATAAAGCACACACTAAGTCGTCTTCACAAAAGGTTCAATATAAATTGAAACACTTGGTAGACCGACAGGCGAAAAACAACTATTTTCCCAGCAAATACCACGCACAACGTTGAATGATATTCACCTGACAATCCATGCAAACTTCCATATAAATGGATATTGTTCGCAAATGTTTCTTTCTGATAAGCTCGATTATACATACATACATACATTGGCGTTCGTATCTTTCTTTGTAGGTTAAGTACTTATTACCTATTTTATACCGCCAAAAACCTTTCATTCGTAGATAAAATAATGTACACGAATATTTTCTAATGGTGAGTTTTCTTCTCCATGTAAATTCAAGTCAACTATCCATAGGAAAACTCGAAACTATTTTAATTCCGTTAAAAAAAAATTCGCCGTCAATGCCGTTTGGTCTGACAGGTAAACAAAGTTAGTCATTTGTCATCTAAATGAAAAAGCCTATTGACGTCAAAAAGGACAAAATAACAAATCACTCTGCAAGAGCCACTGCTCTTTCAGCTTTAGCCAAAACAGATATTGGTGAACAGCAATTAATTAAAATCACAGGACATGGAAGTCAATAAAATCATATCTGCAGATAGATTCGAGTCACCATCAGGAAATAATTGATGCAATGAGGTCTGTTTAAGCTTCTGTAAAGTAAAGTCATGAAGCTCTAAAGCAAGAACGAGCCACCGCTTTCAATCAACCTCCTGCCATAGTTTATAATAATTGCGTTTTTCATATAAACAATAATTACAAAAGTCAAAATGATATAAATAATTAATTATTATTATTTGAATAGTTTGTCATTTTATAGCTACCTGAATTAAAAACGAAAAGCTGATTCTTTTTATTTTTTTGACTACAACAAACAAAGAATAGTTGAGAATTCTCTATTTATTTGATTTTCATATAGGTTCATGAACAAATTCAGTTTGTGTCGCAGTTTTAGCACCAATAGATTCCTAGCCTATAAATTCTTAATTTCTACCTATTGTAGTTGCATGAAAATACCCAAACTTCCATACATGGTCGAAGGTTTTTCATCTGAGTTTTAACATCAATTTTGTGGTGAAGTTTTAATGATTTAATTATTAAGGAGGCTCCAGGTTGCTGTTTGAAGATTCTTGGTTCGGATTTGGCAGATAGATCCAGGTATTCTAGTTTTAAAGTACTTTTCGAATCATTATGAGATTGGAATTTGACAGCCAAGACTTGACAATTCATCTGACTTTCATTCGTGCTGACACCGAGAAAAATTCAATATACTTAATGTTCTCAATATAGTTCCGATAACTGAAGAAATGCAGCAGGATAATTAGTGATTCAAACATTTCATGTATTATTTTTGAAAAATCTTTCAAAACCAAGAAAAGGTTGAATATCCATACTGGACGAGTGCACAAACATAAAGCTTCATCAAATCCTGATTACGATTTATTGAAAGAGTCGGAAATTGAAAATTATGATGATTTTAAGTCTATTAAAGGAATTCAAATTCAACTGACAAACTTCAAGAGGAATTCTATCATTATTAAGAGAGTACCCAAAGCAGCAAGAATATCTGCAGCATTATCTTTGAGCAGAGTTATTGACGAGTGTATCAAAACTAACACATAGCAGCTTGGGTAAATTTGTTTATGTTTGCTTATAGAACTTTCAACATTCCTCATGATATTCATAAACATAATCATTTTCTTGCTACTTTGATAAAGAAAAATATCAACAATCCATCAAATTTAATCACCTCTTATACGCCATTCAAGAACAATTTCTCAAATATCCAAAATTTAACAAAGAGAGTAGTAAGCAAAATTTCAGATGGAGATATTTCTTCGGCCATTCGAATAATGAGTTCAAGTGACACTGTTGCTAATTTTGACTCTTCAACACTTTTAGAACTGCAATCAAAACACCTCGTTGCTTCTAACCAATGCAATATATCTGCTCCAGACGATGAAGCCCTTCAAGTTACAGAGTCTGATGTAATGAAAACAATTAAATCATTCCATGTCGGATCTTCTGGTGGATTGGATTCTCTCAGGCCATCTCACATTCAAGACTTGTTGAGCCACAGTTCAGGATTTTCGAAAGATAAGCTTCTATCATCAATAACATCCTTAAGTAACTTTATGCTAGCAGGTAAAGTTAATCCAGACATCTGTCCTATTTTGTATGGAGCTACACTTTGTGCTCTGAAGAAGAAAACTAGTGGAATCCGACCAATCGCAATTGGATTATTTTAGCGTCGTTTGGTTGCTAAACTTGGATGCTTAGACGTACGGGATCGACTGGGCAAACTATTTCGTCCTGTTCAATTTGGTTCCGGTACACCTGGCGGTTGTGAAGCTGTTACTAATGCTGCTCGACAATTCATCAATTATCACCCAAACCCATCATCCAAAATATTTTTGAGATTAGACTTCAAGAACGCTTTTAATTCGATCCACCGCAACATCTTATTAGACCAAATCAAGAATATGATCCCCAATCTCTTCCCCTTTCTTAACCAGTGTTACCAAAATGAAACTTTTCTATCTTTTGGTGATAGCCTGATCATGTCTGAAAGAGGAGTTCAACAGGGAGATCCTCTGGGCCCAGCGTTATTTTGTTTAGCAATCGAAAAATTAACCAAATCGTTGGATTGTGGTTTTAATTGTTGGTATTTGGATGATGGCTCTATCGGAGGAGATATCGATTCAGTGCTTGATAACTTACGCACTGTCATTTCCACTTCCAAGGCTGTAGGTTTAGAATTGAATTTTAATAAATGCGAATTGTTTTCTCCGAACACTTTGGAACCAGACGAATTGTTGAAGTTCACCTCACTTGTACCAGGAATCACGTTCCAGGAAAAACCCAACTGGATTCTGCTTGGCGCTCCGCTATCTGATGAAGCACTTCCTGTATGCCTCATAGAAAAACAGAAGGCTCTGTCACTCATTGCTTCTAGAATGAGTGATATTCCAACACACATTGCATTTTTCATTCTGAAAAACTGTTTGGCAATTCCAAAGTTAACATATATTATGAGATGCAGCCCGACATGGCACAGTGAAGAGCAACTCCTGGAATTCGATTCTATTTTGCGAAAAACATTGGAAGAAATAACGAATAATTATATGCAAGACAATACTTGCCGTCAAGCAACACTACCTGTCGACAAAGGAGGCTTAGGAATACGCTTGGCTTCCTCTCTTAAACTTCCAACTAATTTGTCATCTTTCAGTAGTGTTTCTCAATTAGTCTATATGATCTTACCCGATTCATTCTCAAACGTACCGAACCATCTCTTCGTGGAAGGAGAGCAGGAGTGGATTTCCAAAACCAATTCTAAATTACATGAACTAATGAAAAAGTTCCAAAAAACTTGGGATCGCCCACTCATCGAAATGGTTGCTAACGATTTGCTTGTTTCAGCTATGTCCGCAAAAGAAAAGGCTCGAATCAAAGCAGTTACTTCCCACCATTCAGGAGCTTGGCTCAATGCTCTACCTGCCGCTTCACTTGTTTCTCTTTTAGATGATGAATCTTTCAGTATTTCCATAGGACTACGACTAGGTTCTTCTATTTGTGTCCCTCACACGTGCAAATGTGGTGCTCTTGTAGATGAGAAAGGAACCCATGGTTTGAGCTGTAAACTCAGCGCAGGTCGTCAATCCCGTCATCACGCAGTCAATGATTTACTGACCCGACGGCATGACTCTTATTCCATGGAAGTTCGAAAAACCAGCTGTTTGGGATTTTACCTGCAATGACACGGTTGCCACTTCACACGTAGTTGCTTCCTCCAAGTGTCCCGGAGCAGCCGCAGTAAATGGGGGGAAAATTAAAAGTAAAAAATACCAAAATTTACAACAACTTTATATTTTTTATCCTGTTGCCGTTGAGACTTTTGGAGTATTCGGTCCCAATGCTTTTGAATCCATTGGAGACATAGGAAGACGAATAACAGAAGTGACCAATGTTAGGAGAGCAACTTCATTTTTGATCCAAAGAATTAGCATTGCGATCCAGAGGGGTGATGCCGCTTCTGTTTTGGGAACTATTCCTTCATTACGTCAACTGAATGAATTATTTTAAATCCTCAAAGGACGATTTTTCCTATGGAGAGTTCATATAAATCCCTTGGTTCAGTTCTTGATGATGACTTGTCAAAATCAACACGACCTTCCATATCTCCATGTAATTCTTCATCGAACAGCGTCATCTCCCTTCCACACAGATCCAGTGCCAGTAAAAATCATCGTATCAGAGAGCACAGCTCTACTTATAACACCATCAACTCCCTAGTACACGGAAATGCCAAAATTCCTGGTCTGAATGGTCTGAAAAATATTGAAAATACCTGTTTCATGAACAGCATTATACAATGTTTATCGAACACCAAATGGTTGCTCGAGTATCTGCGAAAAGACGAGTATATGAGGGATATCAACACAAGCATATCAAATATGAAGGGTGCTTTGATAAAACAATTCGCGTTAGTGATAAAAGATCTTTGGTCGGAAGATTCATCGATAAGTGTGGTAAATACTGTTACCTTTAAAAGCCAGATAAAAAATTTGCACCTCTTTTCTGGGTACGCTCAACAGGACGCTCAAGAATTTCTCAGATATTTACTGGAAGGTCTTCATGAAGATGTGAACAGAGTGACAGAAAAGCCCAAACCTACCTTGAAGAAATCGATGAAATATTGGTGACCATGAAAGGCATAGGAGTCTTGGTCAAGATATCTTAGAATGGATAACTCGAAAATTGTTGATAATTTTGTTGGTCAACTAAAATCATCGTTGAATTGTATTTCATGCGGCTATTGTTCTGTATCTTTTGACCCCTTCTGGGACCTTTAACTTCATATTCCACAGAATACTGGCCAGCTCAGTCTTTCACAATGTTTAGACTCGTTTACCAGGGAAGAAATTTTGGACGGCGAAGAAAAACCAACGTGTTGTAATTGTAAGGAAATGATAAAATGCACAAAGTCATTATCTATACATAAGTTCCCCAAAATATTAGTAATTCACTTGAAACGATTCTCGCCGATGGGGAGATTTATGGGAAAACTTAATGCCACCATTGACTTTCCTCTCGAAGGTTTAGATTTGAGAAATTTTGCAGCAGATAACGTAACACCGTGTCTTTACAACTTATATGCTGTGTCCAACCATAGTGGAACAATCTATAGCGGACACTACACGGCTTAGTGTAGGCACCCTTATGCAGGCACATGGTACAAGTACAATGACTCCAGAGTATCACCGATATCCCCAAAATCCTTTATAAGTGGAGGAGCATTCGTCCTCTTCTATGAGCAAGAGGACACCCAATCACACCTTTAGTTTTTCAGTTTTCCATTTTCATCCATTTGTTGAAATATCTTTTTATATCTTCAAAGTAATATAATAAAAAACAGATGTTATATTCTTCCATTTTATATCAACTTTGGGTTAACTACAAGTGGTAGAAAATTGTAATTTTATCAATTTTTCATAGGTAGGTACATATTATAATAGATGCAGTTTGGGCACCAATAGGTTCTTGGCTTATAAATTCTTAATTTCTACTTATTGTAGTTTCATGAAAATACCAGTTTAAAACGTAGCATATTATATTCTGATATTTTATATCAATTTTGGGTTATCACAAGTAGTAGAAAATTATTATTTTATCAATTTTTCATATAGGTACATATTATAGTTTAGTATGCTTTGATTTAAGATGTTGGTTTCTACTTATTGTAGTTGCACGGAAATACCATTTTACAATGTAGCATATTATATTCTTCAATTTTTTATCAACTTTGTGCTACTACAAGTGGAAGAAAATAAATTGTCTATTCGTTTTTCATATAGGTACATGAACAGGTTTAGTTTCGTCACCAATTTATTCTTAGCATATCAATTTTTTATTTCTACTCATTGTAGTAGCACAAAATCACTATTTTAGGACATAAAATATTATATTCTTTATTTTATAGTACTTAGAGCTATACAAGGGTTAGAAAATTATAATTTTAACAGTTTTTCATAAAGGTAGGTACATTACACATTTAATTTGCGTCACAGTTTCGGCAGCGATTTTAGCCTATACATTGTTGATTTCTACTTGTTGTAGTTACATGGAAATCACATTTTGAGATCGAACATAGTTAATTTTTCAATTTTACATAAGTTTTGAGAAATTACAAGTGGTAGAAAATTGCTTTTTGCGTTTTTATTAATTTTCTATAGGCGCTTTATTGCATAGCATTCATAACTGGCGTCAGCGAAACATCATAGGGGGCTGGCTGTGTTCATCGTATTTTGACAGTACAAATAAAAAATTGTAAAGAAAATTTGTTTCGAATTGTTCAGGAATATTTGCTTCTAAACTACTCAAAATTGAAAGTGCTAAATGGAAAAATGGTGAATAAAATTGCGTCTAAATATTATATATATATATATATATATTTTATTAGATATGGATATTTAATTCATTCAATTCAAAGTCCAGCTTTCTCGCCTTTAAGAAGTAAGGAGGTGTCCGAAGAATATAGAAAACATTTTAACTATGTAATTGAAATGTATCAAAATTAAATGAAGAAAAATCAGTATTGTCAAAAAATATTATTCTGACATTAAAACGACAAAAAATTTCCAATTTAATTCGCTGTTGAGTACCCAAGAGAAAAAAAAAACACTAAAATACATACGTTGCCATGGTGATCTGTCATAAAAAAACAATTTGATTGGTTAAAAACTAATGGTGTGGAATTTTCCGCAGAATTCATTAAATCTCAATCGAAAATCCTTATTTTTCTAAACAGCAAGCAAATTCTTCAGATTTGAAGAAATTTCTTTGCATCTGGAAACACTGCTTTCGATAAACAATACCCAATCTGGAAAACTCTTCGCCGTTTCACGGACCAACACGCCGATTATCGATTGTCACAAGGTCGCCTCGTATCGTCGCACCGCCCCACCCCACTGCCTGTCCATTGTCTCGCAACCACCGTCGGTCGTCGTCGAATTTTCGGCAATTTCGGCGGGCCGACATTGACCCGCAATGGCTGCGCTACTCGGTAAGTGGGTCACCTACATTCGAAGTGTTTCATTGTCAAGAACCGAACGAGAGATCGGAATCGGTTGGCCATGGCCATAGTAAACCCCGATTCGATACGCAACATTGACTCACCTACAATCTATCTACCTTGCGATTGGAATAAGGCAACTGCTGTATGGGTGTGGGGAGATTGTGGTATTATGGATTACGCAACTTTTTCGATGGTGTGGGCTTGAGTTGAGGAGGTTTCAAGATAAAATTAAGGTGAAATACCACCCTACCAAATACAAATGTGTTACATTTCAATCAAAAGTGACATCCACGGACACCATACCATTTTTGTTTGGTTTTTGAACTAGAATAATAACACAAGACTGTAATGGAACGGGTCTACCCAACTAACAAATTGGCTTTGTAATTTTCAGGTAACAGAACAATTCAGTTTCATTGGCATTATTGCGACTGTCGAAAAGCCAATCTGTTGAGTTAACATTGCGAACATGATTATTTTTTTCTTTGAAACCAAATTGTTGTTTAGATCATTGTTGAGAACGTTCTTCTAGTGAAATTATAAAACATCTTAAAGGATGAACTTGAAACAGTTTCTTTAACGTTTATACGACATTTTAGCTTAGAGGACCAAACTGATTTCTAGTAGCTTTGTAGTGATATTATCAGGTACCTACTGTTCTGTTCTTTCGCAGATAGTTTTATAAATGGTTTATCAAAATGCATTAATAGATCACAAAATTGTTTCATTGGTGTTTTCTGTGATACTCTTTTACTTCAGAAAGCGATATGCTCCCGACAAAAACTATTCTATAACAGTACGAATAATATGCTCCTGATTGGTCTAACAAAGCAGTGATTGAACGATAAACTGTTATTGAACACAAAATGATATTAAAAAGAACTTTTATAAAATGAAACTGTTACAGTAGTTTTTCATTTAGATACACCATATTAGTTCAGTCTCTTTCTGACTTCTCAAGTGTGTGTACTTGTAAAATGGCGACAATAACACAAATAAGCAGGTGGAAAAAACTCAAAAGAAGTGGCGCTTTCAGCAGAAAAGTTAAGACCAACTATCAGAAAATTCTTCACGGCTCTGCGGATTCTCTTATGGAGGTGAACAACCTGGATAACGAAGAGAATTTTGATCTAATAACTCATCAATACTTAACCAGCTCTGGGCATGATGAAAGTCCTTCCATATGTGGTACACAAGCAGCAAACGTGCCAAATGATAACGAAGTGACCGAAAGTATCTGGGTTTCAGAATTGGATTATTCTAACGAGGGGAAAGATAATGTTATTTCTGAGATGGAAAAAGATGTGAAATTTCAAAATCATCTGGGATTATGGGCGGTCCTTCAACATATGGCTCTGAAAGACAATATATATTGTGACTATTTTATTGAAATCACCAACAAAGTTAAATAGCCATATAGACACTGTTCTTGTAATGAAAGTGTTGTATATCATGAACCCTTGATTTGTTGAAAATATAAACATGATGTTCATAAAATCAGATGTAGAATCATCTGCGACTGAAAGATAAACTTTAGTCACTATCTTCCATCGTCAAGATAACCTCTTGTGGGGTATTCATGTTGAAAAGGGAAACATTCTCAATTGAATATTGATAGAAAGATTTTTCTGTGAATTGAAAAATCCACGATAAAAATGAAGTTATTTTTTGTGAATGTCTAACAGAAAACAACTACTTCCCCGGCTAAAGCCACGCTGGACATTGAACTACATCTGATAGATATTCTGCTAAGGCCCTAACTCAAAAGAAAAAATCTGAAATTGAAAATTTGCATTTTCATTCAGATAGTTATTTGATTTTCTATTCCAGTCTTAATTGAGAACTCATAAAGATGAATGAGGCAAAGAAGAATGTTTTCCGAAAGAGAGTACTCACCAGAAATCATTCGTAACATTGACGCAGGAGAGACATCGCATTCACTAGGTCTTCAATACATTTTTGTCGACGAAAATCTATTTCACGCTTCCACGATCATCAGGAAGACCGGAAGAAATGGGAAACATATTTTCAAGAAGCAATCTCACTTTGCAAAGATGGAAAAAGTTAGAACCATTTCTTTTGGAGAGACACTTTGAAATTAGTGTTTTCTGACATTAAAACCTGTCATGGGGTATGATTGATTGATTTGTTGAAAATATAAACAGGATGTTCATAAAATCAGATGTGGAATCATCTGCGACTGAAAGATAAACTTTAGTCACTATCTTCCATCGTCAAGATAACCTCTTGTGGGGTATTCATGTTGAAAAGGGAAACATTCTCAATTGAATATTGATAGAAATATTTTTCTGTGAATTGAAAAAGTTAGGGCCTTAGCAGAATATCTATCAGATGTAGTTCAATGTCCAGCGTGGCTTTAGCCGGGGAAGTAGTTGTTTTCTGTTAGACATTCACAAAAAATAACTTCATTTTTATCGTGGATTTTTGTGGATTTGTAAAAAGTCCAGTGGTTGCAGATCACCTTCACCATCAAAATCAGGCAAAAGCTTACGCAGATCCCCTAAAGAATATTACATTAACTGACTGTTATTTGAACTCACATTTTCAATATTTGATGCTAGATTGGTATTTGGCATTGAAAAATCATATGGTAAGCTATTAACACGGAACACAGACTGCCCTCTTGAAAGTGATCAACGATCTTGCGAGAGCCAGAGATGAGTCAGAAGTCACCATTTCAGTACTGCTTGATCAAAGCAAAGCTTTCGATTTAGTTAATTTCGATTTGCTCATTGGCAAACTCAAGTTCATAGGATTCGACGACATTTCTCTCAAATGGAT
>JAFIRS010008054.1:0-19874 GCA_018342105.1 Gonioctena quinquepunctata
CTCATCTCTATAATGTTCCCATATTTGTCTTTACTTTACGAAGGTTGATATTTGTAGGCTCAGATTAATCAATGAAGTGTGTATTTCAATTCTAGATATTAAATAGTTGGGAAAATGTGCTTGGGAGATGGCAGCGTAGTGCTGAAGTTGAATCGTAAAAAGTACATACAACGTTACCTATGAAGCGTATGGACCCAATACCTATGAAGTGATTCATACTCACCTTGTACCCTTCTTCCAGTTTTAGATTCGTGGTCAGTTGTCGTGCAATTCTATAACTTCAGTGGCGGAGGGGGAAAGAAATCATCGAAGGAATTTTACTTACTTTCTGCTAGATTCTTGTCATTGGAAACCTTTTGTTGGAAGTGCAGATGAAGATTCTAACTACCGGCTTGGGATATTCTTCTTCTGAATGATATTACATCCTCAGACGATGCTCCTGAGGTTTTCCATAGTTGACTTCATAACGCTAGTTTATTTTTTTCTGTTTATATAAAAACACTCTCCCCCCCCAAGATCTAAGAATTTATGTAATCGAACAAGACCCCGGGTCACACAGTCTCAGTTCCTTGAAAGGTAATGTAGAAGATGCCATTTAAAACAAAAAAGTTCTATGAATATTTTTCCTAAAGTCACCTGTTTTCCAATAATTGAACATAAAAATTCATATCGATAACTAGCTACCCTGCACTCAATGATTCATTATTCGTCCGCGCCGCCACGCCGAGGGTGCAGCTGAGAATATAAGTATTCAGTATTCACGTAATTCCATTCGGTTATTTCACGATATACTAAATGGCTTTTACCCAGAATCTGTTAGAAACTGGTAGTGTGGAACCGAAAAAAGATGAGTGGAAGAATACTGATATTATACTTTTTGTACGCAGTTCTTTTTCAATGCTCCATACACTTGCAGCAATGATTTTTCCAAATTACACGCTTATAAGACTAATAACCAAATCTGATGAAATTCTTCAAGATAATTAAGTAAGTGATTCTTGAAGTAGAAACTTCCGGAAAACATTAAAGTGAAAGGTCGTTATCACCGTGTTACATATCTATCTGTTGGAAATTTCCCCAGATTTCACTAAATCATAATTTTTTTTTCGATGTATGTATTAAACATTTTACCCTAAATAAATAACGAACACTATCCTCACGTGAAAGGAACTCACTATTTTCAGGGATACCTTGTGGGTGCATGTGGTACGTGTGTGCGGTTACCGACGTGCTAGCGGGTGCGTGCGCTCACGTGCCTGCGCGCAAGAGTGCGTGTGTGCCTGTGTTGTGTGTGTTGGTGCATGTTGGATAGGACATTGAAAACACTGATGAGATAATTAATTGTAAAATTATGAACAGTATGTGTTACTAGATTCTCAACAAATTCACATCACTTGTGTTGTAATAGTGTGCATCACTACGGAAATTCAATACATGAGAGAAATACTGGGAATCTTTGAATGTTTTGTCATGTCATGTCAAAATTCCTATAACTCATATCTGTTATTATACCTGATAAAATTATAAGTACTCATTTTGTAGTACTCTCAATGTGTTCCCAAGAATTTGTTCAATAGCATACCAGAGTTTTTTGAGATACTAATAATGTCAATGTATCAGAGAAAAAATATATATCTGACTGATCCCTCATATATTGAATAGCTTGAGAACTGCTATTGATGCAAACTTTTCTTGAGTATTCTGTATGTGCTTCCAAGGAATGCGTTTCATATATATATATATATATATATATATATATATATATATATATATATATATATATATATATGTGCAACATATGGAATTCTTTAAAATTAATTGCATAACCAAAATACAAATATTGCCGAAAGTTGGTGCTTGTGCGATAATCATATTAGGTGCATTAGAATCGTCAAAAAGTTCAAAGAGTAGGTAATAAAATATAAAAATTGTACAAGAGTAAAGTACCCTAAAACAATAATTTTCCATTTTTTTTATATTTTCTACTAAACACTTTCATAAATTTATCAAAATTAAATCAATTTCACATAATTCTATTCGAATTCAAGAATATTTGTAGAATTAACTTAGATATTTTATTTTTTAGGGAATCACAAAAACTTCATGTTTGATGCAACGATATTGAAAACAGCTTTAAAATTTCTCCAAAAATTATTATTAACAAGATAAAACAGTAGTTATGATAATATGCATATTAAAATAAAAAACTCCAATTTAAAGTGCAAAATTTTTATTTTAAATGTTTATTAAAAAACTGCAAATTAATCAACGAACATGAAATCCTACTGAAATAATCGCCAGATACCCATGGAAAAAACAAAAGAGGGTTAAAAGTAAACATTATGACAGTTTGGTGTCCAGACAAACAAGTTCTCTATTCAAGAAGCAGAATTTTAATTAATTTCAAACAGACAGGGACTGTAAATATAAAAATGAATGTACCAAAACTGTATGTACTGAAGAATATCAATTAGAAGTACTTCAGGCAGTTGTTGAAAATCCTAGAAGATCCACCCAAGAAATGTCTGCTTATACAGGTGTAAAAAAAGGCTCTGTTGAGAAGATTCTAAAAAAAATATCATACCAATAAGCCAAAGTTAATTTACACGTTTCAAAAACGATTCTATGCAAATGACTTCTGCATGTGGATGCAAAGATTAGAGGATCAACGTGATTTCCATAGACACTTTCTTTTTGCGGATGAATCCACGTTCACAACAAATCGCATTGTCTCTTCCCAAAATTGTAGGTGGTGGTCGGACGAAAATCCAAAAACCAGTATTACCAAAAAAAATCGTGTGGTGCGGTGTTATTAACGACAAATTAATAGGGCAGTTTTTTTTCGTCAAAACCTAAATGGTGATACCTATTGACAGTTTATGGAAAACGAACTGACGGATTTATTGGATACTATGAGTTTACAAGAACGAAATAAATTATAGTCTGTACATGATGGACGTCCCGCTCATTCTGCTAGAATTGTTTCTGAATGTTGAATGGGTAATTTTGTGATAAATAGTTAGGATGAAATATCGATCCAACATGGCCGGATCTCACCCCAATATTTTTTTTGGGATATTTGAAGCAAAAAGGATTGACTATTTAATAATGTTGAGGAGCTTGAAAATTTTATACGATTTCATTTCAGAAATATCCCAGAAAATGTATTACGATCTACTTTTAATGAATTTTATGATTAGACAACTAGATGCATTGAACGAGAAGGTGGACATACAGAGACGCATCGATAATTTTTTTACACATTTTTTTTGCATTTTGATTATTTTCTGTTCTATTTGATTTTGATTTGCTAATTGTTAACACAATTTTCCAGTTACTCACCCATATATATTCACAGTCGCTATTTCCCCCTTCCACAATAATAATAATGTTTACTTTTAACCCTCATTTGTTTTTCACCCGACTGCGCGACGCAAAGGAGGGTAATGTGTTTATTAGCCTATGTATGTTTGTTCCTTTGTGGCGCTCTAGAGACCAAACGTTTGGGCCGATTTTGATGATTCTTACGTCAACCGAATTTTCTTAATCTTGCGAGTGTCACTGAAGACATGACAGTAATAATCAAAATTCAATATGGCGACAACGCATGATATTGTTAACAGTATTAAGTTTAATAGTTAACCTCAGTTAACATAATTTTCTGACAATATTTTCTGGTTATCTTCTCTCCATCTTTTTTAAAGTTCACTTTTTACGCAGTCGGGTTTTTTTCATTTTAAATGAACTTTTTTTATTTTCCATGGTATTCATGATATTTTAGTAGGATTTCATGTTTGTCGATTAATTTGTTCAGTTTTTTAATAAACATTTAAAATACAAATTTTGCACTTTAAATTAGAGTTTTTATATATGCATATTATCATTACTACTTTTTGCCTTGTTAAAAAGAAATTTTGCCAAATTTTAAAGTTGTGTTTAATATCGTTGCAACAAACATGAAATTTGTAATTCCCTAAAAAATTAAAAATCCAAGTTAATTTTACAAATATACTTGAATTTCAAGTCAGTCATGCAAATTATTTGAAGTTCATTAATTCATAAAAGTGTTTAGGGAGAATATTAGAGTAAACATTTTGGGAAATTATTAATGTTTAAAAAAAATCTTAGCAGGTCATGTTTTGGTATTTAGGTATAACTTTTAATTCAAATCAACTTTTCTCAATAACATTCTGCTGAATTTTATGAAATAAGGGTACTTTACTCTTGTACAATTTTTATATTTATTGACCTGCCTTGTATGCTGTTTGACTTTCAACAATGCAGTCAGTTCGGCCAGTGTAATAATACTCTTTGTTGTTTGTCAAGCTTTCGAAATAGTTTTATTTCATTATTAAGATATCTAAAAATTCCAATTATTAATTTGGGAAGGATAATTTGGAAAAAATAACTTACCAGCATGAGAATGTTACATAAAATAAAATAACTGATAAAAATCCTTTTCAAAGACAAGCTTTTATTTAAGCCTTGTACTTAAACGTATAAAATAAGTTCAAATCATCGCTGACAATGATTTAATTATTTAAGTAGGTACCAATTAAATTCATTAGACGATGGTTGGTAACAACTTGTCAAAGTATTAATTTTATTACAATTCGCGCAACAAGATTTTTAAAACCAAATAATTCAATAAAAAATAATTAAATCATTGTCAGAGATGACTTAAAGTTATTTTATACGTTTTAGTACACGGCTTAAATAAAAGCTTGTCTTTAAAAAGGTTTTTTATTATTTATTTTATGTTTTGCTTTTTAGTTAGTTCGCTATTAAAAGGTTTGAGCTGAAAGAAATCATGGTCTCCGACCTCAAAAACACCCACACACCAATTTTGAATAGAATCTGACCACAATCACAAAACTCGTCCGCCCTCCTGAAGTCGCCATCTTAAATTTATAGATTTTCACAAGAAATTCATAATCTTCGAACCTGAAAACCCCCACATACCAATTTTGAATAAAATATTGTCATAACTATATTGCCTAAGAGGCCTTAAGAAGGGGTTGGTAGCTCAGGATAACTTTTGTGATAACCAGATTATGAACTCGGAATCCAAAAACAAACATACAACATTTAATGAGATAATAAATATGTACAACAATAAATATACCTACACCTAGAACTATAGAACGCTGCCAGAATGGCAGCTCACTAGTTGAGACTACATTCTTGTAATTATGGGACTCTCTTCAAAAATAGTAATTTGAACTTTTTATTTCTAATTTCTAACCTATCACTCTTCACCTCGCGATAGTGCCAGCAACACTCTTTTATATCCAACACACTCCGTCCGATGTGATCCATTCACAAACGATTCGAGGTTGAATAATATTCGGGATTGCAGAACATTTAAACATGATAAACATCTGAGCGTGCTGACCCAGATCGTGATAATCTTCACGGGTTTATTCCTGACATATGCCCCTCCCTTTTGAACGATGGCCCCCATCGTTAATTTTTATTGAAATTCATATAATCAAAGATGAATAGTTTTAGAAAAAAATTACTCGAAAATGAACACAATCCTAAAATTATATTTTTTTTTAAAGTTTTTGCTATTTGATAGCAAGGCAAAAAAACTGCTCATTTTACATATTCAAATCTCCACACATCTGCTTCTCTCTTTGGCCACCTTAGTACTGGATTCGAAAGCACATTCTGCTTGGACTTTCTGCTGACAGTTGCATCGACTTCTCGCTGTTCATCTCTGGATGCTGTTTTCAGATTCCCCCACAACTACAGGCTTCGTTGCAGCTCGGTCAAATTGGTTTTGTGGGATTGGCGTCATAAATGGCATTTATTTTTCTCTTCCATGGATAATAAATCGGATTCACAACGGGCTCTCAAGTAGGTTTTTTGCTGGAAGCTTTTTCCTGGAGAGAATCCCGTTTTGACTATGGGATTGACTTCGATGAACATATTTGCTGAATCAATTTGACTTATTTGATTCAACATTATTATGAAAATTGGATCAATTTTTAGCTGGACGCCTTTTGCTGGGCAAAATCCCGTTTTGACTATGTAATTGACATCATTTTTTTGCTGAATCAATTTGACTCGTTCCTCTCAAATCTGAAGCATCTCACAATACTCGTATTAGATCTCTGGCAATCTGTAGTATAGGGGTCCTTCGGGTTCGTTTTCTATTCGTTAGCATTTCACTCCTTGGTTGTATTCATAATAAAAAATCACGTAGCCTGTATTTGTTTATAAAAGCTTTAAACTTGAAATAATTTATTTTTGTCACAAAAGTTATTTTCACCTTATATTGTTTATGACCCAACTAGAACACAAAATCGAATTACTTGTCGATGGAATGTGTGAGTTTATAAATTCTATTATGGTTATATTCTAATTGCTTTCGTTTTTTTTCACTAATGTATTACTGAAATATATTCAATATGAACCACGAACGAACAATTCTTCACACAATTATCCATTATTTGTTTTGAAAAAACTGCTTGTTGAATTCCACTCGAAATTTTCCCAGGAAATTAAATTAATGTTTATGAGTCTGACTCCTGATGAAAAATCGTATTTTGCAATAATATTACTTAAAAAATTTGGAATGTTTGAAAAAAGTTGTCTTTCCCGTGATATATAAAATGATCATTTTTTAGAATTTCATATTTTTTCTGGAAACTTTGAATATAAAACTGAATCAATATGTACCTACGGTATGTTCAACATTGTTCCATTTATTCATCTCAAACTGTAGAAATTACACTCAATGTCACGCAAAATGAACTTTTATTTTGTGAGATTGTCCTCTCACCTAATAGAATAATTTTTTTCTACTTTGTGCATTAGAAACTATTCATTCCTCGTTACTGGAATATTTGTCTAGAGACTCACCATGAATCTAGCTCAAATAATATGGCACTCAGATTTCCCAAATAATTGCTGTCACGATCAGCAATTCCATGCACTAATTTTCGCAGGCCTGCACTCTATTATTTCTTTTTCAACAATGAAATCTCTTTGTCAATGTGTCAGTACTTCCGACAAAAAGGATGTGCACATAAAATGTTCCTCACTTTTGCAAAATATATTTGATTATGCTTCTGTCCTATTTTAACTATATTTTCTGTTTGAATTCGGGATAGTTTACCCTTAATAATTAAAGAAAAAAAACATATTATTTTATTCACAACAGTTTCATTGTAGTATGTCTGATGTCCCACTCATTATTTACTTCAATCATATGACGAACTTGACTTTTACCCCCTGATTGTCGTTTGTACTGCATGAATCAATATTTCCATTTATTAATACCTATTTCAAAGAAATTTGAAGGAATATTTCCCTAGATTACATGAAAAAAAAACGTTTCAAAAACAAACTTTTTGTATGAAAACTGAATTGAAAAAAAATATATTTTAATGTATCCCATGAAAAAATAATATCTCCAATTTATCAACCCAAAATTGAAATTCTAACCATAAAAATTACCCATTAGTATCCTTGAAATTTTTACCATAAAATTACTATCATACTTTTCATCATCTGGTTATCAACAAAATTTTACCACAACACATTTTACAAAATTTCAAAAACTAGCTCGAAGTACTTAAAAGAGATTTATTATGGAGAATAAATCCCCGAAATCGAAAACTAGGCACCTTCACCATATGTCATAACTATATTGCCAAGGGACCTTAAAAAGGGGCTGGTAGCTCCGGATAACTTTTGTGATAACCAGATTATGAACTCAGAATCCAAAAAAAACATATAACATTTAATGAGATAATAAATATGTACAACAATGAATATACTCACACCTAGAACTATACAACGATGCTAGAATGGCAGCTCACTGGTTGATACTACATTCTTGTAATTATGGGACTCTCTTCAAAAATAGTTATTTCAACTTCCTACTTCTAACCTCTAACTTTTCACTCTTCACCTCGCGATTGTGCCAGCAACACTCTTTTATATCCAACACACTTTGTCCGATGTGATCCATTTCCAACCCATTCGAGGTTGAATAATGTTCGGGATTGATTGATTTGAACAAAATGAGTATGATAAACATCAGAGCGTGCTGACCCAGATCATGAGAATATGGGCCGATCATCACCGGAGGGCATATTCCTGACAATATGCCCATAATCGGAAAACTCGCCGCCATCTTGGGGCCACCATCTTGAATTTATGAATTTTGACAAAAATGTCTTAATATCCAACGCCGAAAACCCCCACATACCAATTTTGAATCGAATTGGACCATAATCACAAAACTAGTCCGCCATCTTGGAGCCGCCATCTTGAATTTATGAATTTTGACAAAACATTAATAATCTTCGACCCCGAAAACCCCCACACACCAATTTTGAATAGAATCGGACCATAATAAAAAAACTCGTCCGCCATCTTGAACCCGCGATTTCTTTTTATTCTCAAAAAAAATTCCATGATGCATTGTCACCGGAATTATGAACACCTGCCAAAGGACCCCGCACATTTCTTATGGGAAACGGCTTTTCGTGAATTTGGCTGAATTTTTTGTATTGTAGTTCTTAATAATAATAATAATAATAATAAACGACTTTATTGCTTACATATATAGATAACAAGAATAATGTGATTTAGGCCCAAAGCAAAAGGCGAAGTTCAGTTTATAAGATGATATAAAATCAGCTAATAAACTGTTCTTCCACTTAACCTTAAGTATATCGCTAGGTGTGTTGAACTCAGCAATATATAAAAAAATAAAAGAATGAAAGTTAAACAATTACAGCTATTCTTAATCTAATTTCCATCGTACGTATATCAGGATTGCATTGAAAACAAATGTTTCTTATAGGCCTTCTTGAATCTTTGCAAACTGAAGGATTTTAACATGGTAGGGACCTGATTGTAAATTGAACATATTTGATAAGTGTAACTACGCCTGAATATTTCTAGTCTGAAGATCGACGGTGAAAGGGTTCCTTTATATCGGATATTTAGATTATGTATGTCAGATCGATAGGTGATTTTTCTGTGCAAATATGAGGGTGTTTTATCGAAAATAATTTTTTGAAAAAGAACAGCAGCATGTAATCTCCTTCTATTGCTCATATTTAGCCAACCATTATTTTTCAATTTGTGTGAGATATGTTCTCTTCTGCGAATACCAAATATTAATCGTAAGCATGAGTTTTGTACTTTTTGTATTTTTACTTGATATTGGCTGGACAAGAATGGACCATAGAGTACATCTGCATAATTAAATATGGACATTATTAATGACTCACACAGATTTGATTTTATTTGAATAGGGAGGAAATATCTATTGCCATAAATAGTTTTAAGAGTGAAGTATGCTCGTTCAATAATCTGATTTATGTGTTTTTCAAATTTTAAATTGGAGTCCAATATTATCCCTGAACTTTTGGCTTCACTTACGTTTTGAAGTACTTCATTTTTTATTACAATACTTTCACTATCAGAAATCTCATCTCGTTTGTTTTTGTTGCCAAAAAGAATAACATTAGATTTACTGCAATTAATACTAAGACAGTGATCCTCTGCAACTTCAATGAACCTATCAAGTTCCTCATTTATAAGGTCACATGACTCCACTACCGTACTGGGATGAAAACTATAATAAATTTGAGTATCATCCGCATACAGGTGTACATTACAAATCTGGACAGGAAGTATATATAGCAAAAAGCAATGGCCCCAATATGGAACCCTGGGGGACTTCACATTTCAAATCCATATAATTAAAGGATTGCCCATCAACCAAAACCATTTGCTTACGACCTCGAAGGTATGATGCCATGAGATTCATAGCATTATCCGACAGTCCTATGTAATGTAGAATTTCAAGCAATAGATTATGGTTGATAGTGTCAAAAGCTCTGCTAAAATCTAGCAAGACCAAAACAGTACACTCACCTTTGTCTGAGGCTCGAACAATATCATCAATAATATGGAGAAGTGCCGTTGTACAACTATAATTTTTCCGAAATCCAGATTGCGTTATAGGTAATAATGAATACTGATCAATATGTTTCTTTAATTGTACTTCTATAGCCCTTTCGAGTACCTTCGATAAAGTTGGCAGGATACTTATTGGACGCAAATCTTTGAATTCAAGTGGATTTGACTTTTTAGGCAATATTTTTACAACGGCTCTTTTCCAAAGTTCAGGAAAAATATTATGAGTTAAACAAAAATTTATAATGTGTGTGATGTAAGGAATTATATGTGGACAGCATAATTTCAATAGCTTTAAATTTAAACCATCTTCACCGGCAGCATTTGTGTTTATAGCATTTATTGTTTGATAAACAAATAAGTCATTCACCTCTTGAAATTCAAAATATGATTCCACTATTTTTCTGTTTTTGTATGACGAAAGTAATTCTTCAGGAGGTTCTTTTGTAACACAAAAATTTATAAAAAATTCATTTATTTCAGCAGGATTTTCAAATTGTCTAGTACTGTGCTTGACTTGCTAGGTATAACATTATAAGCCCTTAAAGTAATCCAAAGATTTTTAGAATTTTTATTACTAAGTTCGTATGTAAAAAATGCTTTTTTCTCTCTTCTAATAGCAGAATTCGTGTAGTTCCTCATGTCCTTATAAAACTGAAAGTGATGATCAGATTTAGTTCTCTTATACCTGTTCAGTGCTTTATCACGTATTGTCATCATTTCTTTAATAGCGCCAGTTAACCAAGGAGCTCTGGGCTTCGAAACACGCGATGTTATTAAAGGTAGATGTTTGTCAAACAGGCAAACCAGACAGTTAATTAAATATGTTATTTTTCCGTCAACCCCTTCCTGATCATATATTCAAAAAATGGAATATTATATAAATCTATTCTAAAATCATCTTCATTAAAATATGTGAAAGACCTGTACTTTATCATTTCAGGACCCTGCTTCTCAACACACACCCTGACTTTACATGAAGCTATATCATGATCAGCAATGACACCTGTTGCGTGGATAACTCCCCTCTCAACAACCCAGTTAGATGAGGTAATAATACCATTAAGTAAAGTAGCAGTAGTAGCTGTTATTTTCGTAGGAGTTTCTATGATTCGACCAATGCCAAAGCACCTAAAACAGATGACATCTTGTCTACATAACTATCATCGGTATTTAAAAAATCTATGTTAAGATCTCCGCCGCATATAATGCCATGTACAGTGGGATGTATTAAACTTAGAATATCTTCCATTTCAGCTATAAAAGAATTATTATTTATTTTTGGAGGCTTGTATATTGCACCAAGAGCAAAAGTTTTACTTTTAATTTTTATATTTACCCAGAGTTGTTTCGATACCGTCCCACGATGATTCAATTCTTCGCTATATATCTTATTATTTACGTAAATACACAAACCTCCTTCTAAGCTACCTCTATCTTTTCTGTATAAGTTATACCCATCAAAATTTATTACATCATTTCTAATAGTTTCATTTAACCATGTTTCACAAATAAAAAATATATCAAATTGATGTTCATCTATAATTAATTTTACCGATTGCAAAGAAGGCACCAGCGACCTTGCATTAAGACAACCTATGTATAAATTGCCAAGCATTTTTATTTTATTCCGTACGATAAGAAATTAAACCAAAAAAAATAAAAAATAAGGAAAGTAAAAACTATGAACTCGAAATAGAGTATTGGATCCAACTGCACCCATGTGCCACTAATTAATCTATTAGAATGTTTGACCTTTTGTGATAGTGAATTCAGTTAGATATTATATAAAGATGAATAACAAAAACTACCAAACTGACACCAAATATAACCAAATCCTTCAGAAAAATAGTTCAGAAGAAAGAAGGAAAAAAAAAGAAAAAACAAATTCTCATTTTAGCATATACGAACTCAAACTTCAGCCAAATCATCAATGGAGATAATCTTGGTAATATTGTTATCTGCCGACTTCAAGAAGACGGTACCTGAACTTGTCCACACTTTACCACCTTTTCCAGCTTTTTGTATGGCCATCTTAAACAAAGTTGATTGTTCCTTCGTTAAATCTCCTTTGATTACGTATTTGGTACCTTTGGGATACTTTTTGTTGGAAAAAATAATTTGTCTGGTATATCCATTGAAAAAATTCACCAACACTGGCCTAGATTTCTTTGCATTAGGTTTTTCCAGTCTGTAACAGCTTCCGAAATCAGAATTTTTAATAGTTAAGTTCATTTTAGTATTGAAGATTTGTAGTATTCGATCTTTAATGCTTTCATCATTCATCTCTTCCAAGCCGTAGACAATAATATTATTTCTACGAATCCATTTCTAAAATCTTTCGTTCTGTTTGGCCATCAATTTAATGGTATCATCTTGTTTTTGGACTACCTCTTCTAACTCAGTGGTTTTCTTCTGTAATGTATCCAGCTCCTTTTCAATATCTCCACGAATTTTCTCAAAAATGCAGTTAGTTAGCTCGGTGATGAAAGATTCTGACGTGCACAATTTATTGACTGCGGACTTAATTGCTAGGTGCAATTGATCTCCGTCCTCGCCCCTTTTCTGATTCCTTGTTGTCATGTTATTACAAATATTGTACTTACAACGCAATGTAACTGTTTAAATCAGTCAATAAAGGCCCACACGAAACAAGTAACCACTCCAGAAATCAGATTTACAGACAGTGTTTCCTTCAATATTAGCAAAATTTAGCATCACACGATGTGGAACACGTCTACTCACGGCAAACCATAGCGATATGATGGGCTGATCAAAAGAGCCCATAGCCACAGAGCTCAAAAATGGACAGTTTTCGAGATATGGAGCTGAACATTGATTTTTTCCATTTTTTGCTGTATTTGCTCATCAATCGGAGAGCTGTAATTTCTGGTTGGGGTGGAATTTCGATGTTTGGCACCCAGAATCCGACTGATAAATGGTCTTCCTCAGTTATATTAGGCCCGCCATCAATAGTTTTTCATACACTGCTCAATACTGGCTATGAAATGAGATACAAATCCAAGATCTTCCATACATCTTTTCACGCTACAAAATAACGCCAGTATAATTAACATTTTCGAGAAACGACATATTTGGGGTATTTTTTGAAGAGAGACCATAATAATTGAATTTGAATATATCTGATGTCCAATAATATCAAATATGTTTTCCAAAATGTTCAAAACGAGGCTCGGCGAGCTGTAATGGGGGAAAATGGGAAAATCATATATCCTCAGAGATAACAATTGTGATCACTATTGATGTCATTTACATATGATATGTGATTTGTTTCTCACAAATCTCGATTATCTGACAATGGGGTACCAAGACATTTTCCTCGGAATGGCTCGAAATGGATGATAGCATCTCACAGACAAACGAATCTATGAAAATGTCTGCATCTTTGATTCCTTATAGTACTTTCCAGGTAGAATGGGGAAGTCCAGGTGTTGGAAGCAAACTTGAATGGAACTTTCGATATTTACCCTCAAATTCTTGAAAATACTATATGTTTTAATAAATGTTGCATTAAAGTTTACACAAACGAATGAATACAATCTAATAACATGATCGTTGGTAAAATGAATGAGTGGATCAATCAAAAACAATATAATAATAAGAATAACATTCATAATAATAATAATAACAATAATGATAATAAACAAAAAACAATTATAAACTATCTTAGCAATCGCAATAAATCATTTGAAATATTATGAATAGAATTGAGGGCAAAATTAATTATTTGGTAACATGAGACTATATCATCTTAACAATATAAAGGAAAAATCAAGCCTCTTACGCCATGTCAACTGCTATCCACGTACTCGATCGTTGGTTGGGTGGATACTACCTTATTCATCCATCATCATATCATTGGGATTTATCTGGTTCATTCTATTGGCGGCATCGAGCACATGGCTTAATAAACTGGTATTGGATATTTGACTCCTTGGTTATGGCGAGAATAACCAATAAACCATAAAACGCTAGCAACGTGAGTACAGCCTCCGACGGTCCTGGCACCAGATTTGCACGTGCAATAATATCCCTGTATTGACTCTTCATTTTCGTCGTTAGTGTACACAATCCAGAGCTGATACTTTGCTGTGTTCCGGAATCTGGAATAAACTCTTACTCTCAAAAATCCAGATTCCTCAAGTAACTCATCGAGTTTATCCTGTACGTAAGATGCTGCTAAATTAACATGGTAAACACCGATAGTTAGATCTCTTAGATAGTCCATACTTATTCTTGGGAACTGTGGCACCTGTTGTTGATTCAAGGGTATCCATCTTCCATTCCTCAAATGAATCCGATCCACCTCTACCCGAGCTCGCACAACATTGGGCAATCGTGATGGCTGTTCATTTGTTCCTTCCATGATGATTAGCGAACGATATTAATTGATGATTGCTCCAGCTATACGGTAAAATTGTCCGAGATTGTACACATGTTGCATATTGATTGTTTTAGAAAAAAACTGAGACATACTCTTTATGTGGCCATTTCGGGATTCCACTATCCATCAATTTTTTTTTAACAATATGGATTCATAGGCTTCGTCCGTACTGAGTTGATTTTGTCCTCTTGCTATGTCAAAAGCCAGGCATCTCATAATCTTATGGTGTATACCTATTGAATGTAATGGGTTCTCGTTCATCATCGCGGAGAAGATGCATTCGACGCGGAGCAAATTTTACATTATCTATTTAGCATTCAACTCGATTTTGATAACTTGATAATCGACATGCTATGAATGAAAATGAAACAATTGTTAAAACTGTCATATCAAAATATCTGTCAATTTCTTCAGTCATCAATACTGATCCTAAGAACTTAAAGTGATACACATTGGTATTATGGCATATTTAAATCGAACTGAATGCTACAGATGTGAGACTTGCTCCTGGCCGAATGCAGCTTCTACGCGGTGAAGAAAATGAATTTAAACGGGAAATTGCGATTTCAAGACGTGATATGCTAGGTTGTCCTCCAATTCCTGTGACAAATCAAACAAGAATGTGTCTCAATTGTAATAGATCAGTCCTGAACGAAATCACTCTCATTGAACTAGATTCAGCTTGCATTCGTTTAAACGTTTTAACGCAAACAAGAAGCAATTGTATAATTTGTAATTCAGTTGTGATTATTTGAAGAATATCGAATGAATGTAGAGTTGATATATTTTATTTCGAAGAATATTTACGCATTTAGATGAGAAAGGTATTACTGCCAGGTTTGAGGTTCATCACCAGACCTTATATAAAAAGGACCACAATTACAAATTCTTCTTCAAAAACTGAGAGATAGAGTAACCGATACCTAAAATTTTGAAGATGAAAACAGTTTCGCCGATGCAGATTCTCAATGTCTCACCAGTAACCAAAAATCAATTCCAGGAACTGTTTGAATTTTGTGATCCTGTTCATGAAGAAACATCTTTCAGGTACATCAGTAGGAAAGATCTCTTATTTTTGTGCAAACTGAAACAGGAACTGTCAGACACGTTTTTGAAAGTGATCTTTGGATATTCAAGCCGTGAGTCTGGCCATTGCCACAGTAAGAAAGTCCCTTATGGGGCGATTCGTCCCTCAAAACATTGGTTTGAGATCAATTACAAGAAATGACTCCATAGCAGCACAATGTCATCCAATTTGCGAATACGTTCTGTATAACCCAGAGCCAAACATACCTAGGGCAGTTGTATGCATTGACAGAACTTACTATTATATACCTAAAAGCACAACTTTCGCATCTTGCGTCAATCCTATTGCGTGCACAAAGGACGTCATTTGGTAAACCTGATCTGATTGTTGCCCGGATGGTTTCATTTTGGAAATACAAGGCCCATATTTTTCGGGACTATCCAAAACATGGGAGATGTTCCCTGAGTTTGAAGACAAGAAATCTGTTAAGGGAATGGTTTCAGGACGCTGGTTTTTTTATTTTGGATAGAGGATACCGAGGCATCACACTCTTGCTTGATAACATAGGTAAACACTGTGAGATGCCTGTTAACCTAGCAAGAGGAGAAAGTCAACTTAGTACGGAAGAAGCCAATAAATCCAGATTGGTAACAAAGAGCAGATGAATAGTGGAATCCCGAAATGGCCACATGAAGAGTATGATTCAGTTTTTCTAAAACAAAACAAAATGACACAAGTGTACAATCTTTTGGAAAATTTTACCGTTTAGCTGAAGAAATCACTAATAAATATCGTCCCTAATCATAATGGAAGGAGCGAATGAACAATCGAGAGAATTGTTAGCGTCCAATTGCCCAATGTTGTGCAAGTTCGGGTAGAGATGGATCGGATTCATTTGAGGAATGGAAGATGGATACCGTAGAATCAACAGTTCCCAAGAATAACTAAGAGATCTAACTATCGGTGTTTACTAGGTTAATTTAGCACCATCTTATGTACAGGATAATCTCCAGAGAGAACAGCAGGAAATATTCCAACTCGATGAGTTACTTGAGGAACCTGGATTTTTGAGAGTAAGACTTTATTCCAGTCAATACAGGGATATTATTGCACATGCAAATCGGGTGCCAGGACTGTCGGATGCTGTGCTCACGTTGCTAGCGTTTTATGGTTTCTTGGTTATGCTCACTGTTGGATTTGGTACTAGGTATGGTTTCTTTTCATCGGCAATGGAAAGAAACGTTTGCTCACCTGGTTTTCCTAGCCTTCTAATGTCTTTCCAACTGCGCCACGGGACAACCACCTGTTCCTTGAGTGTGGACTGTATATCGATGGTAGGATCCAGGGTTGCACATCGCCCACCAAACTGCCTTATTTGAGAAAAATTGAGAGATGTTAAACGGGAACATACGTTTTCCGTAAGGGATAACTTGTTGCCCGTTAGAACTTACTTTTCGATGAGCTCCTAACTTCCAATCGGGCGTTTAAAAAATCGGGCTAAAAGTAAGCAGGATTAGGGGTACCATTGCTGATAGGGTTACCATTGCTGAGCAATTATAACTGATAATTACCTAATGCTAAATAATTAACTTATAACTAACTAGAAGAACGGAACTTCAACATTCTCACGCCCCAAAATAGCCAGTATTTTGTGTCATTTTTTTTCATTGATTTGGTAAGGGACATAATTTGACACAAGGTCTCTGCATTTTCCTTCGGGCAGTACGTAGAGTTACCACTCTTGTGATACCATCTTGTCCGGTGTGCAATTTAGTTACTCTCCCCATACGCCATTGTAATGGAGGAGTCAATTCATTTTTTATCAACACTAAATCTCCCACTTTGATGTGTTGCGCAGGGACAAGCCATTTGTGCCGTTGTTGTAGGTATGCAAATATTCGTCCGCCTTTTTTTCCACAGGTCCTGTGGATTCTTAGCAAAGTTGCCATGTATCCGGGTGCGTCACCTTCATGACTCAAATCTGGTGGGAAAACCCCCGGTGAGTAGCCCCCTGGTCAAAAATGACCAGGAGTAATAACTCAAATCATTGGTCACTACTCATGCTTTAAAAGGTGGCCAGTTCAAATCCCCTTAACTTGTACCAAAATGGTATAAAACTCTTCTTGAGTCAGAGTATGACCGTCCAGTATTTTGAGGAGACTTGATTCCAGCTCGCTCAAGCCATTGGAATGGGGAGCACTAGGCGGAGAAAAGGGACCATTCAATTTTTTCCGATTCGCATATGCATATGCATAGGCACGCATATGGTTGCAAAGAACGCGGTGTGCTCCAGTAAAATGTGAGGCATTGTCCTAAACAACTTAGTGCACCTACCACGTCGACTAAAGGAAGGGCCACTAAAAAAGCCTCTGAGCTCAAATCAGATGCCAATTCTAGATGAATGGCCTTGGTGGCAAAACACACCAATAGGCAAATAAAAGCCTTTTGAGATTAAATGAAAGCCCCTTTAGACATAGTGATATTGTAGCCCATAAGCGCTCCCCATTGGAAGCATTTCAGCTGGTTAATGCGAGGTTCGGGAAAGGGTTTTCCATAGGCGGGGAAAGGGTTTAGATCAACCGAAACATCGATAGCATTTTGGAAATAATGCGATAAATAGCGCGTTTTGGGGATAAAATTCAGAAATACTGTGCAAGTAAAATTGAGTATTTGCAATCCTGCAATCTTTGGAATGAGGTCATGAATGATGAGATCAAAGTCGATGCATGTTTGGTAATAAGGCAGGGTGCTTGTGCGAAAAGAAAGACCAGAAAATTGAAGGAGTCCGCTACCCTCAGAATACCTGCTACTGGCAAAAGGGGTTAAGCTTCCGGAGAGGTTTTGGAAGTGGCTTTATTTTGCAATTGGGAGATTTCGTGAGAAATGAACTTGCCTGAACTCTCTTGACAAAACGAATAAAGCTCTGGCGTTCAGCTTGATTCAAAGGGAGTTTTTCTTGTCTAATGGATTTTTATATTATAAATGAATGCAGACATCATGCCCCCGGCCGATGATTTTTCAAGGGAGAGCAATTTTTCCATCAGAGTGTGTAGGTATTCCCTATGGATACCTGCGAAACGAGACAAATTTGCCTCCTCATAAGATACTTCAGCAGGGTTGGGCGAGATTTTAGGGCCAAAACGATTGTGGGTGACTTAACCAGGAGGGACCTTGAAACCATAAGGAATAATCCAACAATTCCTGAGGTGTTAAACCTCTGAGCTAATCTGCTGGGTTATCAGCAACTGACATGAAACCAACACAAGTGACAACCTTTCGAATATGACTAATCCGGTTGCTGACAAAGGTTTTCCACCGGTGAGGAGAGGATTTAATCCAAGAAAGTGCTATCATAGAGTCACCCAAGCCAATTTATTAGAAAAGGAGATAGACGAAGAGTAGATGCAATGACATAGTGCATAAATTTGGATAGTAGTAGTTCTAGTCTAGGTAGGAAGTAGTCTTCAGAGTGCAACTTTTTGGTTTACCACCAACCAAGTATGTAACAAAAACCCATTATTTTGGATGGAAAATCGATAAAATCACGCCACGCTAACCATAACCCATTTCTGAGCCATCAATAAACCATAATTTCACAAGATGAATAATCATCGGGGAAAAATACGTCTGGTTATTTTCACGAGGAAAGTACTTGTAACTATCTTGAAAAATTACCATTTCTCTGCGACGTATGAGGGAGGGAGTTTCATCCCAAGCTAGAACTGAGCCCAAAGGTGATGGATGAGGTATTTTGCTAGGAAAATAATCGGCAAACAAGACCTACAGGGTCAAATAGCGAACTATTTCGGGTACCCGCTTGGTACAGGGTTGTTCACCAAGGATATTTGTAAGAGAAACAATTCTGTGCGGCACCACTTAAATTCATACCTAGTATTTTGATAACTGGGGTCATGATTATCGAAAGAAAATGGGGATGTTGACAATCCTCGGGGTAATCCATTCAATAGAAACTGATGATTGGAGACCACTTGAGTTGAAATCCTCCCCCGAGAGAAAGGGGAAAACCCAAATTTGATTGGAGGGCTAGGTATCAGAACTTGTAAACACATCATCGACGTAAATATCAGAATACATTATCCCGGAGGCATTGGAAAATCCACCTTTCATCCTCTGCTAACTGAATAACGTTAATCGCAGCATGAGGACTGGATAAACGCCAAAGGTTACGGTTTTAATCTGAAATCTTGCAACGGATCGTGGCTGAAAAACGCCACAAAATACGTTGGAAATCTTGATGAAGCTCGTTAATCAAGATCCGTAAAAAAATTTGTTTGATATCCGCGCTTTTAAAACAAAGGCATGGCGCCTGAAATTTAGAAAATTTCTACCAAGTTCGTTACAGTTTCTCACCCACTAAAAAGAGTGTCATTGGAGAGTAACCTTTTGGGCATATTTGCTAGTTTAACACTACTCGGGCTTTGGTACTACTTATTCTGATTCCTAACACACAAGTGAGGAATATAGTAATTTTTT